>LYNE01000075.1:77656-94719 GCA_001662545.1 Rosa x damascena
ATGATTACTGGGGGGCAATAATATGATTACTGGGTATTATTGGGGGGTAATAAAATCAGACGCAGGAATCCGGTAACCAGTCTGGTAGCCGGATTCGGGATTCTGGTCACCAATCGACTGATTCAGGTAACCGGTCGCCGGATTCCGGTAATCGATCGCCTGATTTCGATCACCGGTCGCCGGAGTCCGCTGCCGGCCACTAGTCACCGGAGCACAACATGGTGGAGGATGACTTTTCTCTCTAAGTGAGAAAGAAGAAGGGGGCAAAAAAGTCCCAAAAATAAATAAAAATAATAAAAAAAGAATTAATTGGGTAGTAGGGAAATAATCCCTTAGAATGTTTTGGGTAAATGAGGTTAAAAAACTGTTAGTAGAGCAAGTGGGCAATTTTATTGTTAAAATTGGGTAAATGATCATTTTCCCTATTTTTAAACATAGATCTAGCTTCTACTCCTCTTGATCTACTCTTCAAGTTGGGCATGAAACCCATCTTTACCAAATTCAACTGTAGTCACATTGGAGTCTTCCGCTATAACCATAGGGTTGGTTGTTTGACTACTCTTTTGCTTAGTCTTTTGCATAATCGAGTGCCCCAATTGACTAAATCTCTGTGCATCTTTGAATTAATTGTCAACATGCACATGATTAATTATCCATGTTCTCTCACCAACCTTCTGTTTCTCTTGTTAATAGTAATAGAGCACAGGAAGAGTTTTACTGGTTTTCATGGCCTATCAATCCTCTACATATTTATATCACTATTAACATTTGGCTCTTTTTAGATTTTCATGTACTCCTGCTAGTCTTTGGTAGGTTCATGATTTCTCATGTAGCATTGAGGATTGTGATCTTTAATATTCTGTTTGTACCCATGAAATTAGTGCGTTTAGGTGAGTCCAATATGTGGTTTCTCATAATTGTAGTATAGCTCTTTATAGCAAATCCTCATATTTATATGAGTACGTACCCTTTCTTCACAATTAAACATGTCAACCTTCGTCTTCCCTCTCATCTTTCAGTTTCGAACTATGCATATCAATAATCCACCAATTTCTGCTAACTCTATCTCTATGCGACCACCAGAGAACCATCTTTTAGTGCCTTTTGGAGAAGGTTCTAGTTCTTCTCGACCAAGCTCTAGAACCTATTATGTTGGCCTCAATCTCCTTGTAGCACCACCTCCACAACTTACCATTCAAAGAGGGTCTTATTCAATCTCTTTTACTACATCCCCTCCTAACCTTTTCTACCTTCTAACTGCTGGACTGTGAAAAAAGTAGCCAAACTAGCTAATTCAGTAGGCAGATGCCTAAAGGCCGGTGGATGATGAAGACTCTTTGGATCAAAACAAGTCTTTTTTTGCAAGAGCATGTGTCCAGCTAGACTTCACCAAAACTCAACCAAAGGCTCTTCGGATACACTCAGATCGAAATTCAACTGAAGAGAAACTTATCTATCTCATCTACAGTGCTTTTTGAATGTGGTTTCTTCTCTGGTAGATTTGATCATCCCTAAGGAGGTTGTCCAGAAAAGGCTCATAAACGCAACTTTCTTATGTTCCCTATGAATTCAAATGAGCCACAAAGCCTTCCTACTTCTTCCTCTATTCTCGACACTCTGTATGTCGTATTCCAAGTCAGACCCTATTGGTTTTTTCAAAAATTTGAGGACCTACATGTCCTTGTAATGGCATTGCTTCCCACAATGATTATGAAAGTGCATCTTTTAATAACTTTGGTCATGGAAATGTTGCAAGAAGAGGAGGAAGATTTATGTCTCAAGGTGTGAATCCTAATCATGGAAGAAGAGCAAAAATGTACTATATTGATGCAGTTAGAGAAACTGAGCATGATGTACAAGTCCACATAATTTCTCCAATACTCAAGGGCCCATTCCAGTTGCAGTTCATGATCCGGTTCTTGAAGATGATGGCAACAGCCTTGCTACAAAAGATGAGGAGCTAAATGAGAATATCCTTAAATAGAACAATGAAGACCAAATGATTGTAGAACAAGAACACTTCTCAAAGAATGAAAATGATGGAGTAAGCTCACATTCATCTCTCTCTGTTCTCACTAATTCTTTAGATGATACAAACTCCATTTCTTTTGATGAATTATCTTGAGCTAATTTCATTTTACCTCCCTAACATTTACATGTTAAATCAGTTGTGGTCTTGCACTTTTAATTTCATCACATGTACCCCTGTTCTCTCCAATTTAATCAATCATGTCCAATAATTCATTTTTTTGTCAAGTATTTTGTAAATTGAAAATGTGGTTGTAATAGACTCACTTGTATGACGACTCACTAATGTAGTATACAAAATTATATCGTATGTGACTACAATTTCAAAATACATCACACAATAGTTGGCAAAAAAACCAAGGGTATACAAGATTGATTGAAATTTGTAAGTACAGAGACACACGTGATGAAATTAAAAGTGCAGGGGCAAAAATGATTTAGGGTGTAAAGATCAGGAAGGTAAAATGAAATTTGCCCGATTATCTTCTATTGACTTTGTTATATCTACTTTAAGTTATTCATCCATAGACCCAGATTCAGACTATGATCCAGAACATGCCCTTATCCAAATTTCCTTTATCTTATTAAAAATAATCTTGATGATAATAATCAATATCTGAATAGCCAGGAAAATGTCTTAGCTCCTGGTTCTACTTAGAAGTTAATTAACTCTAGATTTAAAAATGAAAAATTTGTTCATGTTGTTTTTAATACTATGTTAAGCCAAGATCAAGATGATGCTGACATGAAGGATATTATTATCCTCTTTTCTGTAGTCCTAGGAAAAGAGGTAGAGATTCTATGGAAGAATCCAATGTAGGCTCTTCTTCCCCAAGTGCTTCTACATGAGTATTATCTGTTGGAATTGTTGTGGATATTTAAGGCAAGGTTTTTTAGCTCAAGCCACCTTTTTAGTCTCTCTTTTGTATTTAGATGTATTGTGTTTCTTAGACATTAGACTAGATGACGAGGCTAAAAAAAAGTAGTAAATCAGCTTCCTTTTTGTAACTTCTATTCTATACATGTAGAGGGTTAGTGTGGTGGCTTGATATAACTATGGAATGGAAGCATGTTTAATATTTTAGGGCTTAAATCTCACAATATATCGTTTTATTTGTTGGTTATGTTTTGATTTTCAAAATGGCAATTCTTGATTGTTAATTTTTCTTTGAGCTAAAATTATTTGACCACCCTAAACTTTACACCTAAAATCATTTATGCTCCTAAATTTCTAATATGATCACTTGTGCCCTTGTACTCTCCAATGTGATTGACTATGGCCAATCCTTAACTAATCCATCAATTTCTTCATATAGTATTGCCCTCTCAAACTAGATTTTGGCCTTCAATCATGCAAGAAACATACCATTTACATGTCCAAAGCGAAAAACTGACCCTAAATGGACTCTCATCATCACCAATTTATGAAGAAATTGATGAATTAGTTTAATAATGGCATTGGTTGATCATATTGGAGAGTATAAGGGCATATGTGATCAAATTAGAAGTTTAGGGGTACAAATGATTTTAGGTGTGAAGTTTATGGTGGTAAAATGATTTTAGCTCTTTTTCTTTATATGTACCCGAAAACAAAAATAGGCTGAACTTTGGAACCATTTGCTAATTTGAATTCATACTCAAATGTACCTTGGATAATCATTGGAGATTTTAACTGTATTTTATCTTTAGATAATTTTTAAATATTTTTTTTGTCTTTTATAGGTTCTTGTTTCACTTAGAGCAATAGTCAATAAGAAAAGAATAGAATTTATGAGAGATTAGTGTTGTAGCAAATCCTAAAGCCCTAGATATGTTTTATTATTCCTTATTTATCACTTACTAATCTTCCAATCTCATAATCAGATCATGGACTTGTATATCTTTCTTTTAATTCAAGTGTCACTGGGAAAGCTAAAGCTTTTAAACTTCAGGCTATGTGGATCACACATCCAGATTTATCTAATATTATTAATATTTTATGGCTAACTACCAACAATGATAATCCTTTACATGATTTTGTTACAAAAACAAATGCTTTCCATGCTCTTGCTATATCTTTGAATTTTAATGTTATTGGGAATATTTTTCATAGAATGAAAGAGTACATAGTAAATTACCAAATTTACATTCTTCTTCTTTTTACCCTACTGACCCTAATCTTCTTGTGCAGGAAGCTCAAATACTCTCTCATTTATATTAACTTTATCAAGATGAGGATGCTTTTTGGTCTCAGCACGCTAAGACTAAATGGTTACAATTAGGTGATAAAAATACAAAGTATTTCCAAACTCAAGCTTGTATAAGAAAAAAGAAAAATCAAACTTTGAGAATCAAAGATAATAAAAGTCTATGGTTTGATACTCCTGAACAAATCTCTAGTATTCTCATTTCTTCTTTTAGGAAAAGATTTAGTGCTTCTACTAACCCTTCCAAAGATTCTATTTATCCTTCTATTTCCTATATTAAAACCTGCATCAGTGTAGAAGATGATAGGAGCATGAAATGCTATATTTATAATATTAACTCTCTACACTTTGCTTAGTTATTTTCCTTATTATTTAATTTTTGTTTTAGGAAAACTGAAATTAGGAGAGAATTGAGTCGTGCTTTCATGGATAATAGGGGCCTCTTTATACAGAGGATTACAAGCATAGAATCAGAGTTGTACATGAAAAGGTAATCGTACAATGATTAGATATCTACGAATATATCCGAGAATATCTCTAACATAAACCCTATTACAACTTGCACAAGTAACCTAGAGTTTGGGCCAAACACATATTTTGGATTTACTTGAACCCCCTTGTGTCGCCCAAACGTGGAGCTCCTCTCGTTGCCTCATTAAAAACCTTGCCGAGTAACAAAAACCCAGTGGGACAAAAATAACCTCGGTCGAAGGAGAAAAAGGGTACAAGACACCCTTCATGTTTCGAGACCATACATGTAGACATCTCCCCCTGATATCTGCATCTCCCCCTGATGACTACGGTCATGGGAGTTCGGATAACTTCAGCAAACTATGCTACCAACATGTTTCTCGAAAGTGAAATTAGGTGATGACTTAGTAACAAGTCTGCCATACTGTTCTCAGATCGAACCTAGTTCACTTTGATCTTGAGGAGAGTCTATTATTGCTGATTATGCTTGGTGTCGTCGCTTTTGATGTAGCCTTGCTTCATTTGTTCAATGCAAGTGGCATTATCCTTATAAATGCTCGTAGGCTCATCTATGGTAGATTTCAAACCACAATTACTTCAAACATGCGTAATTATGGATCCAATCCATAAACATTCACTAACTGCTTCGTGAAAAGCAATAATCTTTGCACAGTTTGAAGATATAGCGACAATGGTCTGTTTTATGGACCTCCAAGATATCACGGTCTTACCCATGGTGAACACATAACCAGTTTGGGAACGACCTTTGTGTGGGTCAGAGAGGTACCCAACATCAGCAAAACCTTCCAAAACACTAATGTCTAGAGCCACTTGACTTGGGTAAATGAAGTTCACCATGAACCTTCATGAACATTCCGTATCTAGATCCCCATAGAGATACGTAGTGACCACATTTGTAAGTTGCATGTTCAGTTATTCGGAAACTACCAAACTGACAGGGTAGTGGAGTGCAATGTCGTCCATTACAGGAGAATATGTCTTATTGTAGTTGTTAATGTCTAAAGTTCAGCGGTAGCTGAACCTAGGTTAACGCTAATCCAATGGGCGGACTGCTACTTGTGATGTTCTCAGAGCTTCTGCTACCTGTCAAGTAAAATACAGAGGGTGTCAGAGGGAGACAGCGTTGGGTGTTGGAGGTGAAAAATTCCGTAGAGGAGTTTGACCCAACAATTAATGCGGACCGGAGCGGGAGCTAACCGGGAACAATCGAGAAGCTTCCCTCGAGCGTTGACCTGGAGTTTGACCGATGGCTCGAGGAGAAGGGGGGGGTACCTGCAGAAAACCCTCCGATGCCTAAGTCAGTACGTTTCTTAGTAGTGGAGTTGAGATAATTGGAATTCGATGATCTACCTCGCTGTCGAGCAGCCTATTTATAGGTGTACTTCGGCGTGGACTGCAAGTAAATTTGCACAGCAAGTCGTAGTGACTTGAGCGGTACACCACCATTAAGGCCATATTCACTCTTGCAATAACAGTCACTTATTGGCGGCCATGATTGCCATACTGAATGTCGCATTTATCGTTGTATTTACAGCTACATCAATTGTTGCATTTACTGCTGTCATTACTTCTCTTTAATTGCCTTGATTGCATGGTCAAATTAATTGACCACCCCCACAATGCCCCCAAATTTTCTCATTGGGAATTCATCCCAAGAGAAAATTTCCAAAGCTCAAATTTCTCTTTGGGCTCCACATCTTTATATTTCTCTTTGGGCACCCCTCTTTGAATTTCATCCAGGCCTTCCTCGTGTTGAATTTCACCGACGTCGAAGTCGACACCGACATCGCAGTTGAGGTCTGCGCTGAGGTGAGGTTATTGAGAAAAACGCCTACGCCGACGTCGAGGTTGACACCAAGGGCTGATGATAAGACTCCAACGTCAAGGTCTACACTGAGGTTGTTGCGAAAGACGCCGACGTCGAGGTCGATGCCGAGGTTATGAGAAAGGCGTCCCCAACGTTGAGGTTGACACCGAGGTTATTGAGAAGGACGTCATCGACGTCGAGACAGGTGCCAAGGTTATTGAGAAAAAGTCACCACCGTCGAGGTTGACACCGCAGACATTAAAGAAGACGTCATCGACGCCAACGCCGACGTCGACGTCGACGTCATGGTCATCGTGAAGGAGACGTCATGACGTTAAGGCCGACATCATAGAATGTTAGGTGACTAAGAAGGGAAAAGAGGAAGAGTTTCGCAGCAAGGTACCTCAGGCTCGAAGTCTGGTTTGAGCTATGCTGGGGGCACAACTGAGGAACTAGGTAGCTCAGCTGGGGCACCGAGCGCAGGCGGGACTAGAAACTAGGCTTCGGCGCTGTGGGCAACAATTAATGCGGACTGGAGCGGGAGCGGCAACAATAAGAGGGTTCATAGAAAAGTCCGCGTGCCGAAATTCATCTCGAGTAATAGAGAAGGTACGATAATATGGTGACTTCGTTTTGATAAAAGTTGGCACAACTCGTAAACTCAGGTAAGAAAAATAAAAGAGTTTAAGTGATTTTTGCATGTGTTGATATCTCATTCGAGAAACTATTGAAATTATGTATTTCTCACATGAATAATATCACCGGGAATGGTTCCTTGAGTAGGACAGTCCTATTAATATGTATATATGACTGGTTCCTCGAGTAGGACAGTTGCATTCACTTTGTCAAAACTGGTTCCTCGAGTAGGACAGTTACGTTTGATTCGTAGGAGCTGGTTCCTCGAGCAGGACAGTTGCCTAAATGATTCGGAACTGGTTCCTCGAGTAGGACAGTTGATTTGATTCATAGGAGCTGGTTCCTCGAGTAGGACAATTGCCTTAATGGTTCGAAACTGGTTCCTCGAGTAAGACAACAACATTTGATTTATAGGAGCTGGTTCCTCGAGTAGGACAGTTACCTTAATGCTTCGGGGAGGATGGCGTACCTCACCCTCGCTGGCGGTGAGGGTGGGATGATGGACCACGCCCTCGCTGCAGGCGGGGGTGGGATGGCGTGCCTCACCCCTCGCTGAGGGCGGGGGTGGGATGACGGACCACGCCCTCGCTGCAGGCGGGGGTGGGATGGCGTGCCTCACCCCTCGCCGAGGGCGGGGGTGGGATGACGGACCACTCCCTCGCTGCAGGCGGGGGTGGGATGGCAGGCCTCACCCCTCCCCGAAGGCGGGGGTGGGATGATGGACCACACCCTCGTTGCAGGCGGGTGTGGGATGGCATGACGGATTTTAATCATGCAGGATATGGGGTGTGTAACCGGTCCTATCTAAGAATTGGGGGCAATCCTATCCCCAGATGTTGTTAAAATGCGATGCGTGGCGGATAGACCAGCCATCACGGTTTGGTTTCCATTCTTCCATTGTTTTGCACAGCTCCATGCCTCGAATATTTTACTCTTGTTTTGTTTTTCTTTCTGAGCGTCTGCGAGCACAGCTAAGAAAAACAAGAGGGCCACTAGGAGAGTGGAATACAAGGGGGCACACAGGAGAGTCGATTTCAAGGCACCCTCGTCGAAATAGACTTCGATTTCGAGGCATCCTCGCCGAAATAGACTTCGATTTTGAAGCATCCTCGCCAAAATAGACTTCGATTTTGAGGCATCCTCGCCGAAATAGACTTCAATTTTGAGGCGATGACATCATCGCCGAAATAGACTTCTTGGACAGGCATCCTCGCCAAAATAGACGCCGATTTTGGGGCGCATAGGAGAGTCGATTTCGAGACACCCTCGTCGAAATAGACTTCGATTTCGAGGCATCCTCACCGAAATAGAGTCGATTTCGAGGCACCCTCGTAGAAATAGATTTCGATTTCAAGGCACCCTCGTCAAAATAGATTTTGATTTCGAGACACCCTCGTCGAAATAGACTTCGATTTCGAGGCACCCTTGTCGAAATGGACCCCGACATCAAGGCACCCTTATCGAAATGGACGCCGACGTCGAGGCACCCTTGTTGAAGTGGACACCTACGCCGACGTCAAGACGCCCTTGCCTTCATCAAAGTGGACGCCTACGCCGACCCGAGGTTGACGCCCTCAACGTCAAGGCGCCCTCGTCGAAGTGAACACCGGTATAGAGATTGGCACTAAAGGCATTGAGAAAGATGCCAGCGACATTGAGATCGAGATGCCAACATAGAAGTCGACATTGAGGTTATTGCGAAAGACGTCGCCGACGTCGAGGTTGACGCCGAGGTTATTGAGAAAAACGTCGCCGACGTCAAGGTTGACACCTACGTCAAGGTTGACACCTACGTCAAGGCTAGCACCGAGGTTATTGAGAGCGACATCATCGACGTCGAGGCTGGCATCGTAGTTATTGAGAAGGATGTCACCGACGTCGAGGCTGGTGTAGAGGTTATTGAGGAAAAGTCACCACCGTCGAAGTTGACGCCGCAGACATTAAAGAAGATGTCATCGACGCCTACGCCGACATCATGGTCATTGTGAAGGAGACGTCACAGAATGTTAGGTGACTAAGAAGGGATAAGAAGGGAAAAGAGGAAGAGTTTCATAGCAGGGTACCTCAGGCTCGGAGTCTGGTTTGAGCTGCGCTGGGGGCACGGCTTAGGAATGAGGTAGCTCAGTGGGGGCACCGAGCGCAGGCGGGACTAGAAACTAGGCTTTGGCGCTGTGGGCGAGGCACCAGAGACACCACAAGCAGACGAGTCTACGACGCAAAGACCCGACACTAGAATGGCTGCATGACAAAGGTAGATTTGGGCACGTCGGCGTCGACGTCGTCGACGAGATGAGATGCCGACTCTAAACAAGGAACGAGGATCTTCTTATACGGGCATCTACATTTTCAACACAAGGAAGACCTAGATGAAATTCAAAGAAGGGTGCCCAAAGAGAAGTATAAAGATGTGGAGCCCATAGAGAAATTTGAGCTTTGGAAATTTTCTCTTGGGATGAATTCCCAATGAGAAAATTTGGGGGCATTGTGGGGGTGGTCAACAAAATTGACCCTACAATCAAGGCAATTAAAGGGAAGTAATAGCAACAGTAAATGCAATGGTTAATGTAGCTATAAAAGCGATGATAAATGCGACATTCAGTATGGCAATCATGGCCGCCAATAAGTGACGATTATTGCAGGAGTGAATACGGCCTTAATGGTGGCATGCCGCTCAAGTCACTGCAACTTGCAGCCCACTCCAAAGTACACCTATAAATAGGCTGCTCGACATCGAGGTAATCCATCTCATTTCGATTATTTCTACTCCACTACAAAGAAACATACTGACTTGAGCGGCACGCCACCATTAAGGCCGTATTCACTCCTGCAATAATCGTCACGTATTGGCGGCCATGATTGCCATACTGAATGTCGCATTTATCATCGCATTTATAGCTACATTAACCGTTGCATTTACTGTTGCTATTACTTCCCTTTAATTGCCTTGATTGTAGGGTCAATTTTGTTGACCACCCCCACAATGCCCCCAAATTTTCTCATTGGGAATTCATCCCAAGAGAAAATTTCCAAAGCTCAAATTTCTCTATGGGCTCCACATCTTTATACTTCTCTTTGGGCACCCTTCTTTGAATTTCATCTAGGTCTTCCTTGTGTTGAAAATGTAGATGCTCGTATAAGAAGATCCTCGTTCCTTGTTTAGAGTCGACATCTCATCTCGTCGACGACGCCGACGTGCCCAAATCTGCCTTTGTCATGCAGCCATTCTAGTGTCGGGTCTTTGCGTCGCGGACTCGTCTGCTTGTGGAGTCTCTGGTGCCTCACCCACAGCGCCAAAGCCTAGTTTCTAGTCTCGCCTGCGCTCGGTGCCCCCACTGAGCTACCTTGTTCCTAAGCCTTGTCCCCAGCGTAGCTCAAACCGGACTCTGAGCCTGAGGTACCCTGCTGTGAAACTCTTCCTCTTTTCCCTTCTTATCCCTTCTTAGTCACCTAACATTCTGTAACGTCTCCTTCACAATGACCATGACGTTGGCATAGGCGTCGATGACATCATCTTTAATGTCTGCGGCGTCAACTTCGACGGTGGTGACTTTTTCTCAATAACCTCGACACCAGCCTAGACGTTGGTGACATCCTTCTCAATAACTACGATGCCAGCCTCGACGTCGATGATGTCGCTCTCAATAACCTCGGCGCTAACCTCGACGTCGGTGTCAACCTTGACGTCGGCGACTTTTTTCTCAATAACCTCGGCGTCAACCTCGACGTCGGCGACGTCTTTCGCAATAACCTCAATGTCGACTTCTACGTTGGTGTCTCGATCTCAATGTCGCTGACATCTTTCTCAATGCCTTTAGTGCCAATCTCTATACCGGTGTTCACTTCGACGAGGGCGCCTTGACGTTGAGGGCGTCAACCTCGGGTCAGCGTAGGCGTCCACTTTGATGAAGGCAAGGGCGTCTCGACGTCGGCGTAGGTGTCCACTTCGACAAGGGTGCCTCGATGTTGGCGTCCATTTCGATAAGGGTGCCTTGATGTCGGGGTCCATTTCGACAAGGGTGCCATGAAATCAAAGTCTATTTCAACGAGGGTGTCTCGAAATCAAAATCTATTTCTACGAGGGTGCCTCGAAATCGACATCTATTTCTACGAGGGTGCCTCGAAATCGACTCTATTTCGGCAAGGATGCCTCGAAATCGAAGTCTATTTCGACGAGGGTGTCTCGAAATCGACTCTCCTATGTGCCCCGAAATCGGCGTCTATTTCGGCGATGATGCCTCGAAATTGGCGTCTATTTCGACGAGGATGCCTCGAAATCGGCTTCTATTTCGGCAAGGATGCCTGTCCAAGAAGTTTATTTCGGCGATGATGCCTCAAAATCGAAGTCTATTTCGGCGAGGATGCTTCAAAATCGAAGTCTATTTCGGCGAGGATGCCTCGAAATCGAAGTCTATTTCAACGAGGGTGCCTCGAAATCGACTCTCCTGTGTGCCCCCTTGTATTCCACTCTCCTAGTGGCCCTCTTGTTTTTCTTAGTTGTGCTCGCAGACGCTCAGAAAGAAAAACAAAACAAGAGTAAAATATTCGAGGCATGGAGTTGTGCAAAACAATGGAAGAATGGAAACCAAACCGTGATGGCAGGTCTATCCGCCACGCATCGCGTTTTAACAACATCTGGGGATAGGATTGCCCCCAATTCTTGGACAGGACCGGTTACACACCCCATATCCTGCATGATTAAAATCCGTCACGCCATCCCACCCTCGCCTGCAGCGAGGGTGTGGTCTGTCATCCCACCCCCGCCCTCGGCGAGGGGTAAGGCACGCCATCCCACCCCTGCCACCGGCGAGCGTGAGGTACGCCATCCTCCCCGAAGCATTAAGGTAACTGTTCTACTCAAGGAACCAGCTCCTGTAAATCAAATGTTGTTGTCCTACTCGAGGAACCAGTTTTGACAAAGTGAATGCAACTGTCCTACTCGAGGAACCAGTCATATATACATATTAATAGGACTGTCCTACTCGAGGAACCAGTCCCGGTGATATTATTCATGTGAGAAATACATAATTTCAATAGTTTCTCGAATGAGATATCAACACGTGCAAAAATCACTTAAACTCTTTTATTTTTCTTACCTGAGTTTACGAGTTGTGCCATCTTTTATCAAAACGAAGTCACCATATTATCGTACCTTCTCTATTACTCGAGATGAATTTCGGCACATGGACTTTTCTATGAACCCTCTTATTGCCTTAATTTATGTCATTTTATACTGAAGGAGTTTACCAGTCTTCATTGCTGTAAGGATTGCAGGTCGCACTCCCTGACACTTATATATGTCGTGCCCCCTTGCCTCGTGGAGCGGGCAATATTGACTTCTCTCATCCTCGTCACTAGCCTCTGGTTGGGGGGGCGGCTTCTCAAATATTCCTTCATGACTATGTCTTTTGTATATGGTCACGGGGTGAATCGTAAACCATTCTTCAAGGGGATAATCTTGAGGTTTCCCTCCTCTATCACTCTGAATGTCATTCTTTGTGTTATTCCATTCAACTTTTCTCGAGGTGACAACGGCAGTGAGTCGGGCCTCGCGTGCTTCTTTGGCTTTTTCAATTCTGGTCTCCCCCTCAACCCTTGTAATGATGTCGTCCATGTCCTTTGGCAGATTGCGTAGCAAACTTTCATATAACGGTGTTCCCAAAAGCAATCCTTCTCGGAACGCTATTGCGGCGAATTGGGGAGCACAATTAACATGGCTCATTTCAGCTCTAAACCTTTCAAAAAATTTCCCTACCTTTTCTCCCCGCTTCTGCTTGGTACTGAACAGAGTCGCCATATCCTTCCTTTGTTTGCGATTGCAGAAGTATTGTGAAATGAAAGCGCGGCTCAATGTGTCGAAATCTGGTATGGAATGCGGCTTGAGGTCTTGGAACCATGTCGATGCCGGCCCCGTGAGACTGGAAGGGAAGATCTTGCACATTAATTTCTCGTCGGTTGTCTCGATGGACATCTGTTGTTTGTACCCCTTGATATGGTCCACCGGGTAGGTGGTTCCGTCGTATTTGTGGAATACCGGCTTGGTAAACCGGCAGGGTTTTGCCGCGTTCAGAATGTCATCGATAAATGGAGACTTACCGACGTCCCTTGCGATTTCCGCTGCCAGCTCTCGTGGGCCGGCACGCTTGCATGCATCAATCATTTTTTCCATCTTCTCTCGCCACGATTCGTTGCGCGCCCTCTTGGATTGGCCTAGTCCGGCTCTACCGTTTTGCCCCCCATTCGACGTGCCTCCCAGCCCCTCGACGAGGGGTCCACCAGAGATTCCCCCGATAACGCTGCTGGCGCCCGCGTTTGCTACCACATTGTTAGTTTGGTGGAGATTGCTGATGGCGTCGTCGTCTGATGAATCGCTGTCAAGTTGTAGGAACCTTTCAAGTTTTCGTCGACGACGAGCCTCGCGGTCCCGCTTTTCCTTCCTAAATTGCTCGAGTTCCTACCTCAGCCTCTGTGTCTCGTCAGCTAGAGGCAAGTTCAGGTCGCCAATGGGGCTCGGGATGGACCCATTCGGCGGCTGGTGGGGAGGAATTTCGTCACTACCAGTCCTCAGTGACAGAAATGGAATCCCGTCAGGGGTAGCTCCTGCCTTCACTTTTTAGGGAAAAGTGTTCCCACAGACGGCGCCACTTGTTGGAGGTGAAAAATTCCGTAGAGGAGTTTGACCCAACAATTAATGCGGACTAGAGCGGGAGCTGACCGGGAACAATCGAGAAGCTTCCCTCGAGCGTTGACCTGGAGTTTGATCGATGGCTCGAGGAGAAGGGGGGGTACCTGCAGAAAACCCTCCGATGCCTAAGTCAGTATGTTTCTTAGTAGTGGAGTTGAGATAATTGGAATTCGATGATCTACCTCGCTGTCGAGCAGCCTATTTATAGGTGTACTTCGGCGTGGGCTGCAAGTAAATTTGCACAGCAAGTCGTAGTGACTTGAGCGGTACACCAGCATTAAGGCCATATTCACTCCTGCAATAACCGTCACTTATTGGCGGCCGTGATTGCCATACTGAATGTCGCATTTATCGTCATATTTACAGCTACATCAATTGGGCGGTCTTCTCCTCTCCGATGCCTAAGTTAGTCAAAGTACTTATGTTGACAAAGTAACAGTAGGTGAGTAGTAAATGCGTAATTAATGAGGAGAGAAGAGAGAACCTTTTATAGGTGAGGAAGGAGCTGATCTTCTTCATATTTTCGATGTGGGACTGATATGCTTCAGTCCCCAGTTTCTGGATCTTCTGAAGTTGTCTTAACGTGGCGCGTGGCGGTGCGTCAGTGGTGATCTGGGGGTAAGCTGGGGTTCAGGCGATAGCCTGCTTGGCTGTGTTCCCGTAGGTCACTCCTTTGGCGAGAGTCGGTACCGCTGGAGGTAGCATGAGCGTGGCTCGTTATAACTAATTATGCTTGCAAATGCCTATATAAGTACAAGTCCCCCAAGTCCCCAGTCAAGGAGGGCAATCTTGGTTGGGGAGTTGCCTAGTGGTTCGAAGCGTTGTTTCCGCTAGTCTTGCAAAAGCATAATTACTGTCAGTGCGTTGTCAACCATGGACTTACTGAACAAACGCTTTATACCATTTCGGGTGGGCCCATGCTAGGCCCCCTAGGGAGTCCCCCACTCCTCGGCTAAGATAGACCTCCGTTTGGCCGGTGTATTATTTGTTGAGGGGAGCTGCGTTGAGCAGAGGGTATTAGGTAGCGAACCCAATCTTTGATACCCAAGTGGCGGGGGTCAACATTCCTGATCATGGCAATCGAAGACTGTTTGACACGTCCCCCTACCTGTCCCGGAGGCCCATGTTTTGACTGCAATGCCACGTTGCGGTTGTTGTTAAAGTGAGGACCTGCCTGGCGGTAGCCTGGTGAATGGCGTTGCGGTCAGCGGTGACGGTCTTACTTCCAAGGTGCTGAGGGAGAAGTCTTGCTAGTGGTGTTGTGCTTAGCGGAGACTATCTCGCTTGCAAGATGAAAGGGGAGAAGTTCCGCTAGCGGAGTTGCGCTTAGCGGAGACTATCTCCGCTTGTAAGATGAAAGGGGAGTAGCTCCGCTGGCGGAGTTGCGCTTAGCGGAGACTATCTCGCTTGTAAGATGGAAAGGGAGAAGCTCCGCTAGCGGAGTTGCGCTTTAGCGGAGACTATCTCGCTTTCCCGATGATTGATTATTTTCCTTTTCGATGGTTACCTTGTACAGACGCTTCGTGTGACGGCGTTCGGCACGTGGCCAACATGTATTGGGTTAGCGTGTGGATTTACGTCTGTGCAGCACGCCTGTCGCCTCGCCATAAATGCAGGTAATTATTGATTTTGTAACCGAGGCGTCATCTCGGTTAATCCAGAGAGTAAGTGTAAGCGTGGGGCACGTGTATGGTTATCGTGCGATGTCGTTTTTTAGCGGACAGTCAAGATTGGGTTGATGTTGACATAAAAGAGAGGGAAACCTGGTGGTTTGGCACTTTGTACTTTGATCTAATATCCTCGTCTTCAAGCTTCGCTTTGCGTTCCTAGAAGCAGATTGCTACAATTCCTTGGAGTTATCGATCTTTGAAGCACGAAGATCTCTTGCAGTGAAGACAAGCGCCTTCGATCGCACCAAAGCTTTCATCTTTGAGGTTGGTATCTTGAATCTCATCCCTGTTTTATTGGATTTCTGTGTGTTTTCTTTTGTCAGTTTTTGGGTTTTCTATTTGGGGTGCTATATGTTCCTCCCCGTTGTGTTATGAGGGTGTATAGCGAGTTTTGGGGATGGGTTTTGGTGTTTGATAGAGAGTTGGGGTTTAGGGATTTGCTAGATGGTCGAATCTGGGTTGCGTATATGGGTGCGTTTTGTTCTTGTTTTGGCGTTTTCTGGGTAATTGTTCTTGATGTTCTTGGATGCAACTGATAAAGGGATAGCTTAGATCCTGTGCGAACTAACTGGTTTGGGTTTTAGGGTTTTGGGATGGCTAGCGTCGTAGAGATCTTGAGCGGTGAGGATTCTGGGTCTGACGAGTCACTCAACGTGGCGGATAGTGTGTTTATTGACTCGTTGCGTCCGTCTGCCCCTGCAGAAACCTCACTGCCCGAACTGCTAGACATTGTGCCGCTACGGACCATACCCTGGGAAGTTGCCATGGGTCATGCTGGTCGTCCTGAGAGTTCCAAGGCAAGAGAGGATGCCGCTACTTGCAAAAGGCGGGAGGAGAGGCTGGCGAGCAATAGCGCCGCTAGCGGCTCCGCTGATGGGGTGAGAGAGCCTAGCGGGGAAGAGGTTGAGTCAACCTGGGTTCTCGGCGATGGTACAGCGGTTGACGAGGCGAGAGGACCAATGACGGTGGCTGCCGTCAACCGTGTGAAGCGGGTGTTTCGCCTGCCAGGTGTTGTGAAGCTGCGACTGCCGCTGAAGGGTGAGAGAGCATCGTTCTTGCCAGCAGGGCATGCCGCCGTGTACGAGGTGATCTTCCGTCAGGGAGGGACATTCCCGCTACTGCCAAATCTCCAGATTTTGTTTTGTGAATTTGGCCTCGCTCTTGGGCAAATTTGCCCTAACATGTGGCGGTTGCTGATGGCGCTCAACTCGCTATGGCGGTTGTCCGGTTGTGAGGTTCCAACCGTGGCGGAGGTGCTACGCTTCTATGAATTAATATACGTGAGGTGCCAAGGTTGCAGTGGGCAGGTGAACCTGAGTCGTCGTCAGAGGGCGCCTAAATTAGTCGAGAATTTGAAGGATTCCATGTCACCTTGGCGGAGGACCTTCTGCGTTGCCACCACCGGATGGGAGTATCAAGCGGGGTCGAATGAGGGGAGCCGACATTCAGGATTAAGTCGGAATTCCAACCTATCTGAAGTTGTCGCTGGCTTCCGCTGCTCAGGGTTGGTTTTGGTTGCACAATAATTCCTTCTGTGTAATGACTGTCGTTTTTTTTTTTTT
>LYNE01000075.1:96544-117845 GCA_001662545.1 Rosa x damascena
GACTCAATGAAACATTAAAGGGATTAAAATTGTTCCAAGTGCACGATGTAGCGGACGTAGTCCGCCGAACTTTGTTGGCGTTGCCCTTTAATTCTTGTGCTTGGACTTGGCGACAATGGTTTGAATAATTCCTCGCTTCATTGATAGCTAATATGTCAGCATTTACAAAAAGCGGGGTTGTACCCGTTGGGTAGCTTCCCTTAGCTAAATATTGAGTCAAAAATTTAGCTAAGCCAAGATACTCTAGGGTAGCGGCCTGACTATTTGTAGTAATACCGAAGGTGTTCGATATTCCAAGGGTAGGTCGTTGTAACGCCATCCTTGTTCATCAGGTAGAAGGTGCCGGGGCTGGCGACTTCTACAATTTTGTATGGACCTTCCCAAGTTGGGTGAAGTGTCGTTGGTGGTGGAATGACCCCCTTCATTATCCAGTCCCCCTATTGGAGGTTCCGGGCCTTGACCCTGGCGTTGTAGAAACGCGATACCCATTGTTTGTTTTGCAAATTGTGCAGATGGGCCTTGTGTCGTTTCTCCTCTAGGAGGTCCCTGTCGAGATTGACGCCTTCGCCGTTGGTCTCGGGGCAGTAGCCTTCGACCCTAGCGGTAGGTTGAGTTACCTCAATAGGTAGGACAGCTTCAGTTCCGAACATCATACAAAATGGTGTTTCACCAGTGGCGGAAGTTGGGGTAGTCCTGATGGCCCACAGAACTTCCGGAAGCTTCTCCGCCCATAATTGGCGTCGTTGAGCTTCTTTTTTAGCAGCTTCTTGATTATCTTGTTTGCTGCTTCGACCTGGCAGTTGGTTTGGGGGTGAGCGACAGATGCGAAACTCATCTTGGTGCCTAGGTTAACGGTGAAAGATATGAGTTCCCTATTGTTAAACTGTGTGCCGTTGTCTGTGATGATTGTGTGGGGGACACCATAGAGGCAATAGATGTTCTTCCAGAGGAATTACGTTACCTTGGCGGTAGTTATTGTCGTCAGTGGCTCCGTCTCTATCCACTTGCTGTTGTAGTCGATGGCAACAATGATGTATTTGAACTGGCCTTTGGCGGTTTGGAATTTTCCTATCAAGTCTAGGCCCCACGTGGAGTGAATCCATGGACCAATGATGATCGACAATGGTTCCGCCGGGGCATGTGGGAGATCAGCATATTGTTGACATTTGTGGCAAGATCTTGATACCCTCCTGGCGTCGTCACCGAGCGTAGGCCAAAAGTAGCCTTGTCACATTGTGTGATTGGCTAAGGATCTAGCGCCCGAGTGGTTTCGACATTCCCTGTCGTGTATCATTGCCAGAATGACCTTTCCCTCCTCTGGGGCTTGACACCGGAGGTTGGGGTGGGTGAACCCCTGGCGGTAAAGCTTACCATTCTGGATCTTGTAGCGGGTTGCTCTCCGCTTGAGCTGTCGTGCTTCGACTTTGTCCTCTGGCAGTGTCCCATTGCGCTTGTATTCGATGATCTCATCCATCCAACTGGGATTGACCTCAATGTTGAAGATCTCTGCTAGGGTTTTTGTGATGCTTGGCTTGTCAAGACATTCCACCCTTGTGTCTGCTGGACTTTGGTGTGGCTGAGCGGTTGCTAGTCTCGCCAGTGAATTAGCCTTGGCGTTCCTTTCCCTGGGGATCTGCATGATGGTGTGGAATTTGAATTTTTTGAGGAGCATCTTGACATAACCCCAAGTACGCCGCCAACTGTTGGTCCTTGGCTTGGAAATTGTCGTTGACCTGGTTGACGACTAACTGGGAGTCGCTGAATATGTTGACACTGTTAGCCCCCGAGTCGATGGTGAGGAGTAGGCCGGCGATGAGCGCTTCATACTCCGCCATGTTGTTGGAGACTTTAAAGTTGAATTATAACGCGTATTCCACATTCAGTCCCCCTGGACCTGTCAAGATGACTCCGACGCCGCTGGCCTTGGCGCAAGCGGAGTAGTCCACTTGTAGGTTCCAGTCTGACTGCTGGGGGGCTGGTTCTTCAGTGGTTACCATTTCCGTACTGGGTTCGACCTGTCGCTCGGTGAGCTCAGCAATGAAGTCTGCCACTGCCTAGCGTTTCATGGCGGTTCTTGGTTTGTAGTCAATGTCGAACTCGCTGAGCTTGATGGCCCACTTGCTGAGGCCCCCCGAGTGTTCAGGGTTCTACATTACCTACCTCAGCGGTTCATTTGTTAAGACATGAATTGTGTGGGCCTGAAAGTACTGGCAGAGGCGTCTAGCGGCGACGATGAGTGCTAGAGCGAGCTGCTCCAGGGGGGATATCTTATTTCAGCCCCGTTCATGCCTCTGCCAGCGTAGAATACGGGGAGCTCATCCTGGCTGTCCCGCTGAACAATGGCGTAGCTTACCACTGACTATGATACGGCTAGGTATATATACAATGTCTCCCCCTGCACAGGAATAGAGAGGAGCGGAACTGCTGCTAAGTACTTTTTCAAGCTCTGGAACGCTGCCTCATAGTCTGGGTTCCAATCAATGACCTTCTTGTGGGTTGTCTTCAGGACTTTGAAAAATGGGAGACATCTATCAGTGAGTCTGGAGATAAACCAAGAAAGGGCGGTTAGATTGCCCTGGAGGCTCTGAACGTGTTTCTTCCACTCTGGATCCCTCATGTTAAGGATGGCTTGTACCTGGTCAGGGTTGGCCTCTATGCCCCGTTCACTGATTATGTTACCTAGAAATTTGCTGGCGGTGACGCCGAAGAAGCATTTTTTTGGGTTAAGGCGCATATCGTAGGCCAAGAGAATGGCGAATATGATTCTGAGGTTTGCCACATGTCCGCTGGCCTTTATGCTTTTTACCAACATATCGTCCACATCGACCTCGATGGTTTTGCCTAGATGTTCAGTGAACATAGCATTCATCAGCCGCTGGTAAGTTGCACCGGCGTTCTTCAAACCGAAAGGCATGACATTGTAGCAGTATAGGCCCTTGTTGGTGGTGAAGGAGGTGCACTCCTGGTCACCAGGGTGCATCTTGATATGATTGTAGCAGGAGAAGGCATCCATCATGCTGAGTAGCTCGTGCCCAGCAATTGCATCGACCAGTTGGTCTATGCGAGGTAGCGGGAAGCTGTCCTTGGGGCATGCCTTGTTAAGGCCCTTGAAGTCGACACACATCTGCCACTTTCCGCTGGGTTTTTTTACCATGACCAGGTTGGAAATCCACTGAGGGTAATTGACTTGGCGGATGAATCCAATGTTCTGGAGCTTGGCAACCTCTTCCCCTATTGCACGGTATCTCTCCTCATCAAAGGCCCTTCGCCGCTGCTTGACAGGGTAGGCGAATGGTTTGATACTCAATTTGTGTGTGATGATCTCGGGGGAGATGTCTGGCATGTCGGTATAGGACCATGCAAAGACGGCGGCGTTGTCATGTAGAAACTGGGTGAGTTCAGCCGCTACCTCTGGGTCTAGCTGAGCACCAATGTGGACTATCCGCTCAGGGTGCTCGTCTGAGATGCTGATAACCCTCAAGGATGTTTCTGGGTTGACAGGCTCCTTTTTGACATATTTCTTCTCGTCATCCCTAGGGTCCTCAAAGATGTCTGGTGCCCGTGCATTGTTTCCTACCGTAAGGATCTCATGACGGCGCGTCGACCGCGACACAGTGGTTGAATAACACTCACGTGCAAGCTGTTGACCTCCCTTCATGCA
This sequence comes from Rosa x damascena, assembly GCA_001662545.1. Classification (NCBI taxonomy): domain Eukaryota; kingdom Viridiplantae; phylum Streptophyta; class Magnoliopsida; order Rosales; family Rosaceae; genus Rosa; species Rosa x damascena. The sequence goes on from LYNE01000075.1 coordinate 100,206, forward strand.
GCCTGTCCCGTTGGGGGTAGGGAACTTCATGAGGAGCATGTTTCTGGCGATGATGCACTTGAGCTTGTTGAGTGCCGGTCGACCAATGATAGCATTATACGAACTGAAGCAGTCCACAATGATGAACTCTGTATGGATTTCCGCCGTGCATGGACTAGCGCCGATAACTAGTCACATGTAATCAGAAACCAATGGCTGCGTGACTTCACCGGAGAAGCTGAGCAATGGCTCATGATCCTGTAGTAGTTTTCTATTCCGCTGAAGTTTGTTGTAGCAACCATTGAAGATGACATTTACAGCGGACCCGCTGTCAATAAGGACCCTTCCCACCGACCATTTATCAAGTATAGTGTCGATTAAAAATGGATAGTCGTGGGGTAGATGTACTCCGCGCTCCTCCTTCTCTGAGAAGGTAATGGGCTCCCAACCAAATTTTGGGAGCTTAGCGGATATTGCACACCTCATTAGGGTGGTTAGCACGTGCATAGCGTTTTTTCGCTCTGTGAGACATGTTGGTGATTGGGGCACCACAGTCAATGGTGTTGATGCGGCCCATAGGCTCAATGTTGGGGATCACGGGTGGTGGTTGGCGCACCTTGAATTGTTCCATTTTACCATCTCGATACAAGGTCTCAATAGCTGTTTTGAAAGCATTGCAGTTATTGGTATTGTGCCCGCTGTCCTCGTGGTATTTACGCCACTTGCCGGTGTTTTTGGGTTTACCCACCCTTGGGTACTTTCTTGGGGGTGGTGGCGGAATCTGGTCCTTGCACTGGTCGTATATTTCCTCATATGAGGTCGTGGGGACTGTAAACACTGCGTACCACTGGGAGGACTCCGTCTGTTTATTACGGTTATCCCCATGTGATAAGCGGTTGCCCTTATTGTAGTGTTGGTCCTTCTGCCTCTTGCTCTGGTAGTTGCCCTGTTACCACTCTCTCTTCTTATCAGTTTGCGGCGTGGCAGGGGCCTTGTTAGCGGTTTCCTGATGACTGGATGAAGGCTGAGTGAACTTTGCTGGTGTCGGCGGAGATGGTGGGGTTTCTCCATATGTGATGAACTCTACCTGTGCATGGATCACAGCCTCGCTCATGACATGGTCATACACGGCGTTTGAATGGTTGTAATTGAGATGATAGAGAAATGGCCCCTTGAGGAGTCCTTGCTTGAAAGCTACCAACGCCATTGTCTTATCAAGATCGCGGCACTGGGACGTTGCCGCTCGCCATCTGGTGACGAATGCCTTCAATGTTTCTTTCGCCCCTTGCCTGAGGTTGAATAGTTGAGTTGTGTTGTGGTGTCCGGCAGCCAATAGGATGAACCGATAGAGGAAAGCATTTGACAGTGCATGGAATGAGTCAATGGTCCCCGACGGGCACTCAAAGAACCAACTCATAGCCTCACTATCCAGCATTTCGCTGAACAAGTGGCAGAGGGTGGCGTCATTGAACCCCTTATTATTGGTGACTTTCTTGAAGTTGTCCATATGCACAAAGAGGTCAGTCATGCTACTGTAATGTAACATCTTTGGCGTCTTTGAATGCGCTAGCTGGGCAGATGGCATGTAGGATCCTGGTGGTGAATGGCCTTGGCCTGGATGCAAAGAGTGGATTTGGTATTGGCGCTGGGGCGCCTGCCTCCGCACGGATTAGACTTTGCTCTAGTTGTTGCATCTTTTCCAGGATTAGGGAGGTTGCGTCACCGGTGGGCCCCGCCTGGAGGTTCCTCTGGGCCAGCTCCCACCCGTGGGCAGGTGGATTTCCCTCAGTTCTAGCCCTGATCGCCGAGCGGTTGGTGTGTGGTTGTGACTCCGCCTCCTGCTCCAACATTAGCCTGGGCGGGGGAGGTGGGCCCATCCCCAATAGCTCTGGTTGGTTTAGCGGTACCTGCATTTGTATGATTAGTCCGGGTACCAACCCGCCGATGTTGGGCTGACTGCGCCTGGTGCTCCGTGATTGCTCGCTTTGCGCTGGGTTGGCGTTTGCTTCCAGCGCCTTCTTCAGCTCATCAAATCTTGACATCAGCGTGGCCACCAGCTTTTGGGCCTCGGCCTTTTCTCTGCGCTCCTGCTCGCGCTCTCTATTTGCTTTGTAAAGGTCCGCCAGTGCCAACTCATACATAGCGGCAAGGTCCTGCACCGATGGGCGGCTGCCGCTCGGCTGAGCCTCCACCGTAGTTTGGGTTGGCAGGACCTAGGGAGTAACCTGGGGTTCCACACCGGGGTTGACCGGTGTGTTGAATAATGCACGGTTAACGTTAACCGCTGGATTAACGTTGATCGTTGGGTTGTTGGGGTGGGGGTTGGCTGATTGATCTGCTAATTCTTTAGAGTTTCCCCAGCTACCGTTAGTCATGGTGGATGTGGTGGGATGGCCTTTTGTTCAAGGATTCCCACAGACGGCGCCAATGTTAATGTCTAAAGTTCAGCAGTAGCTGAACCTAGGTTAATGCTGATCCGATGGGCGGACCGCTACTTGTGATGTTCTCAGAGCTTCTGCTACCTGTCAAGTAAAATACAGAGGGCGTTAGAGGGAGACCACGTTGGGCGGTCTTCTCCTCTCTGATGCCTAAGTTAGTCAATGTACTTATGTTGACAAAGTAACAGTAGGTGAGTAGTAAATGCATAATTAATTAGGAGAGAAGAGAGAACCTTTTATAGGTGAGGAATGAGCTGATCTTCTTCATATTTTCGATGTGGGACTGATATGCTTCAGTCCCCAGCTTCTGGAGTTTCTGATGCTGTCTTGGCGCGGCGCGTGGCGGTGCGTCAGCGGTGATCTGGGGGTAAGCCGGGGCTCAGGCGGTAGCCTGCTTGGCTGTGTTCCGGTAGGTCACTCCTTTGGCAGGAGTCGGTACTGCTGGAGGTAGCATGAGCGTGGCTCATTATAGCTAATTATGCTTGCAAATGCCTATGTAAGTACAGTAGTCGATTCCAGGGCGTTTTGTTAGAAGCCTTGCACCATAAGGCGAGATTACTATATCTTTTTCTCATTATGCTTTCTAACAAAGACCCATTAGTCAACAAGTTTTATGTTAGGAGGTGTTGGCATCATTGGCTCGAAAACCTTCCTCTTCGTTAGAGAATCCAACTTAACATGGGTCGCATCTTTCCATTTAGGCCAATTTTCTCTACGTTGGCATTTATTCATCAACGGAACGTGGTTCATATCATTGGACTCAACAAACTCATGCGCAACGAAATGAGCGACTACATCATCAATTATGATGGAGTTTCTATCCCACGTTTCATGTACACTAGTGTAATTTTCATAGAGCTCTATATTCTTAGGAATAGGTTCTGATGTTGAGGCATCCCCCAACGATAACCATGATCCGGAAGATACTCATGAGACGGATTTTGAGTGTCGATGATCCAAGGATTGGGTTGTGCCAAAGTATTCTTCGAACCCATGGGCCTCCCACGCATCCTAGTTGGGGCCATGGCCTGTAATGCCAGAGTGCCACTCTCTATGGAGTTGGCGCCATGCCTACCTCCATGTAGGGTGGCGCTACGTCCTCTTGTAGGGACGTCCTTCCTGGCAGGCATGTTTGCAGCAGATATGTGTGATCTCGTCACTTTAGTGGGGATCGAGATGAGACATAGTGGAGACAGACCACGACAATTCATGTCGTTCCTACTGAAAATTCGCGTTCTTATCTCCCCCTAACGATGGGAAGACTATCTCATCAAAGTGACAATCCGCAAGACATGCGGTAAAGAGATCGCCTTGCAAGGGCATTAAGTGGCGGGCGATTGTTGGAGTCTCAAATCCAACTGAGTTGCCTATTCGTCTGTAAGAACCTATCATAGTGCGCTGTGGCAGCGCAATTGGCAGATTCAAATTTGTGTAAGTACGAGATGGTACCCAGTCACTAGCTGTAATGCAGAGGGAGATTGAGTGGCGGTGGGTCGTAGACGAATTAGCTTAGCTGCATGCGATATTGCATCAACCCAAGCAGATATAAGGAGATTGGTGCTCATTACCAATATCTGGGCTACCATCGTAGTCGTTTCCGCGAGATCATTTAGGTATGGACATGAGAATATGATGTCCAATATCATTCCCAATGCAATAACCATCGAAAGTCTTTGATGTAAACTCGTTAGCAATGTCAAATCCAATTGACTGAATAGGATGATTCGGGGAGTGACCCCGTTGTCATATGATATGTGTGAGGAGTGTAGCATAAGCAGTATATACAAGTGGACAATGGCATAACACGTGACTAGCGTGTTTGCGTGTCAACCAACATCATGAGTTATTTAAACGTCCGCAAGTGGTTGAATCAGTCCACAGAATCCACATGGATTTTATGTAAGAACAGAATGAGTAGTTTCATATCATTTGCATAGGACGGTCTCAGTCCTAATTTCCTTAAGGAATAAGCTTTATAAGCAACCAATGAGGATTTTGGTTGGGGCTGAGCGTCTAAAACGCTATTTGAAGCAAAGTTGGTGATTGCAGCATCACCTAGGGCGCCATCACCATGATGGATACCATCCATGTCATCATGGATAAGGACTGTGCCAGCCCTAAGCTGGTGGTGGACGGCGGCAGCTCCGGAGACAGCGTCGGCAGTCACACTTAGTCCAGGAATTAACTTTTGATTCATGCTTCGTTTCGCTCGAAAGAAAGGATGTCCATGTGAAGTCTTTAGTAGACGGATCATCATATCATGACCAGGATGACCTATCTTGTCGTGACAAAGCCAATATGTGTCTAAAGCCAAGAGATCTTCTCTCATAACTTTATCGGATTTAATAGCTTGAATAGTGACATAGAGTCCACTAGAGAGACACATAAACTTCTCTAAGATGCAATCATTAGAGGTATTGCAAAAGAACTCATTTTTGTTCTCTACATGCGTTTCTGCATGGAATCCGTTGGCTATTCATAGGTGCGATTTGCTCTAGGAGAGTAGAGATTTTCTGTGATAGTAATCAAGGTGCCATTTGACAAGAGGAACTTGGGCTATTCCATGTCCTTGAATTAATACTGATAGCCCAGCCATCGTAGTCACAAAGTAATATGCTCAGAATTAAAATGGAGTCATAATGAAAAGAACTCGAAATTTTATTCATAAGCCAACGAAGTTACATCATTGTCTCTTTGACCAAAGAAAATCTAATCCAAAATGCTAGCTAATGCAAAACAATGGTAGTCGTCTAACTTCTTTCAGTAACTCCAAAATAAATATGACCAGGTGAGTAGAGAGATGTTGGTGGAGCAAAACTCGCTTAAGTACCACTTATCTCAAAACCTTCCTAGACATCACACTTACTTTGGGTAAGCCTATTTTGAAGAAAGACTAAACTATTGGCATCTACTACAAAAATATATGGCAATTGCCTATTACATGTCTTGGAAAATAAAAAGACTTAATGAAAATCGCCAGTCTCTGGATCTTGGCCTTTGAAGTCTTCAACCCTTAGAGCGAGATCGTCATCTTGATCTTCTTGCTCCATGTAATTTGTTTCCCTTGCTTCACGATACGTCTTGCATGCGTTAGCAACATTTTGGGGTGCATTACATGCTTTAACCCAATGTTCAGATGCTCCACTCCGATGACAAGCATCATCATGGTCAGGCTCCCTTGATCGAGGCACGCCTAGAGCACGTTTGGGACGGCTATGATCCTTGGTGGGGCCACCACCATAGCCGGAGGCTCTGCCTCTCTCTCTCTCTTCACACGTTGACCTCTACGGTTCCGTGCACGCCTATCTTGGCGGTTTCCTTCCTCTTTGGGCTGAGAATATGGACCAGAACGTCCAGAATTATCCATTTTCTTAGGGTTTCACTCCTGGCGCCGCGCCCTCCTTTAGGGGCGCGACTATAATTAGACTCCGGAATTGGCTTTGCTCCCAGGGGTCTAGAGTTATAGTTCTTCATAAGTATGTTGTCATGCTTTTCAGCTACGTTCATGGCTCCAATAAGCTCATGAAATCTTGTGATGCGTCCGGCATTGACATCAATCTGATAGTTCTTAGCTATCATCAATGCAGAGACGGGGAAGGTAGAGAGAGTCTTCTCGATCAACATCGTATTAGTGATTTTCTGCCCACAGAATTCCATCAAAGACTTGATATGAAGTGTTTCTGAATTGTAGTCAAGTAAAGACTTGAAATGACAGAAGCGGAGGCTATGCCATCTCACTTCTAAATCAGGAAGCAGGGAGTCACAAACATTGCCAAAACGCTGTTCGAGTTCTACCCATAGTTTTCTTGGGTCTTCCTCATTAAGGTACTTATTCTGGAGCGCATCATTCATGTGCCTTGTCATAAGAATAATGGCTTTAGCTTCATTTGCCTCTCTCGTAGCTCTATTCGCTTCAAAAGTGGCAGCTTGTTGAGGAGTAAGGAGTAAGCACGTTCTAACTTGGCTCTTGGATCGTACTCAGGATCCCATCTGCCTTAAGATGCTGGCGCACATCACGGACCCACTTGTGGTATCCTACGCATGTTGTCTCTAGTGGGGCAAAGCTCAATTTGTTCAGGTTACTCATCTTGAAAAACAACAAAAGATTATGGTTAGTTTCGGAGCAAAAAAGGCTACCACGAAAACAATAGAATTTCTGAGCATAGTTGCTTCCAAGAAATTCAATTCTAAGAGGGGTTGGATTAGATCGAAACAATGATGTTTGTGGTCGATCGTTTCTTCTCAACAAACTCTAAGTTTGGAGGACTCTACAAGCTCCAAGGTTGGAGTGAGCACGAACCCCCATAGTTTGGCTTAATTAGGTCTCCCCTATGATGAAGAAAGGGAGGGGTAGAAGAAGGGAGTTTGCAAGTCCCCGAGAAAAAGAAGAGAAAAATGAATAAAAACTCAAAAATGGGAACTTTTAGTAAAAAATACCTTGAAATAGGTCACCGGAAAATTTGGCCTGAAAAAGTCGCTGGAGCTGACGTGGTAGGTCTGGTATGGTCTGATGTGGCACAGGCTGCTGATGTGGCAGTGTTGACGCGGTAGGGCTAACGTGGCAGTGCTGACGTGGTATTGCTGACGTGGCAGTGGGCTTCTTTCTTTTTATGGGCCGAGGGCTTCTCTCCTGCTTGTGGGTCGAGGGCTTCTCTTCTGCTTCTGGGCCCAGTTCTTCTCTTCTTCTGGGCAGGGCTGATTGGAACAAAGGGAGAAGCAGCAAGGTGGAGGCTGCAAGCGGTGATTCAAGGTGCAGCAGCTTTTGGTGGGCGGTTCAGATGATTTTAGGCCGGTTCCTGGAATTTTTTTTCCGATTCCCGAAATCTGGGATCAAGGCGCTGGTGGTGGTGGAGTATGGCCGTTGGAGGTGGAGGGGAAAGACTTGAACCGAGCAGAGGGAATTTTGTTACTTCCAGAAGCCGGTTCGATATTTTTCCAGCCGGTTCTGAACTTCTGGAGTTGAGAGCTTCAAGGTGGGTGGCGGAGGTTTCTGAGATTTGAAGGCTACCAATTTAAGGTTTCAGGGTTAGGGCTTCGTGCTGATAATGTATTTTAGAGAATCGATATTTGAGAGAGAATTGTTGTGTATTCTCATTGATAATAGGGGTCTCTTTATATAGAATATTACAATGCATAGAATCTGAATTGTATTAGGAAAGGTAATTGTACATTGAATAGATATCTCTAAGATTCCCCGAGATTATATCTAATTAAAACTTTATTACCACTAGGTCAAGTATCCTAGAGTTTGGGCCAGCCACAAACTGGATTTACTTAAACAAAAGGATATATACAATAGTGGTATCGCACATTCTAATCGTGTTTGATTTACATTGATAGAGATCCTAAACATAATGCAACCTAGAGTTTGCATCTAGTGGCGGCGGAGCCCCGCTTTCAAGACTTGAATGGTGGTTGTGTTATCATATAGACAAAGATGGGGCTATTACCACCCAACCAAACACTTTGTACACACTATAACTAACTTTTTGATTACCCCAAAATTTCTGTTATCCTCATCCAAAAAATAAAAAACAACAGAAAATTAAAATGATATCGAACGAAATTGCCATAAACGCTCCGAGGTGCGGTAACACACTCTCATTGGCCCGTGAACGAAATTGAGTTAATGGTTGTTGGTCTAGTGTAGCTGCAGGGGTGAGTGATTACAAGTGCCATGGATCTTTTTCAACAATTGGGAGGTCTAGTTTCGATGGTGGCAAGCGGCACCACATTTTCACCAAAGCTGCTATGTTTTTCAGTTTACAAAGAGATTTAGGGCTTGGATGGCTTGTTTGTTTGCTTTGATTATGCAAACTTAATTACCCAGGTACATATTTATTTGATGTAGTACATACAATTGAGTGCGTTCACGAGGGTGACCATTAACTCAATGGATGATGATCAAGACTTATGTAGCTCGTCCAAATAATATTGTTAGTTTTACTTTATAGCTTTTAATGAAGTGCACTGCTATCTAGACCTTAATAGGTGTTATCTTGTAAGATTAATTCCCAAGTTTTAGGTCGAGCACTCATAGATTCTTTCCTTAATCCATGGAATACTTTGACTATAATCACGATGATTTTTATAAATAGTTCCATTTACCTTTAAAAAAAAACATAATAAATGTGACAGTTTCTAGAATTTACTAGTAATGAGCATCTTGCATGAGGGCACCGGCGGAAAGAGTGAAATACCATGGAATTTCAGCGATTCTGATTCTTCTCATCACTTGCATGAGGACATCTGACTATGTGAGAGTGATTTCACTGGTGCAAGCCAAATGATTCCTCATACTTGTTTGATTTTGTTTGCCGCCTTAATTGATACGGCATTAAACATATGTTTAAATCTTAGATGCACTTAATTAAACATCACATACAGTACAAAATATGCGGAAGTGACATCAGCCATTTTATCCCCCAAATGTCCATATTCATTTAATCATTTATAAAAAAAAGTTAGCAGTAGTGTTCACATTGTTGGGTTTGGTGCCTATCCCGCCTATCCCTCATTGGTGGAGATATTTTCCATGACATGAATGCATGGTATTAATTGTTTGTGCATTCAAGGTGACAACTTAGGTATGAAAAATTGGTGCATGGTCAAGTTGATGCATTGAGAAGAAATGCGCGCATAGTTAAATTCATGTTTTGACATTTTTAGTCTTACTAGAGAGTTAATGTGGGAGATGGGTAGTTGATTCATGTATGAGCATTGATGAATTGAGTCTAGAGACTTCTATCAATGGTATAAATAGATGAAGCTTGTGTGGAGGCAAGCAAGGAGAGGAGAAGAGCAACTCTAAGGGTCTTCGTGTATAGAAGCAAAGTGAGTTGTGTTCAAGAGTGTGAATAGCTCTTGAGGTAGAGTGATCTTCTAGGTTGAGAGAGGGTGTACAAAGGGTAATCCTATCGGATACAAGCGGGGGCGGATCCACATAGAGCCTAGCTTGGGCACTTGCCTAGACTGGATTTTTGATTTTACATTGATTTGGTGTAGGCAAGGGATGTGAAAATAGCAAAAATAGGGCAAAACAAGGTGAATTAGGGAAGAAAATGGCAGAAATTAGCCAAAATCAAGGCAAAAACAGGGCAAAACCAAGGCAAAATCTTCACAATTGCCTCCAAAATCTGCAGCTTCTCTCTAATTTTCCTCCTTTCCCTTCCTGCCATTGACTTGCCTTACCTGAAAAAAATTTCTGGATCCGCCCCTGGATACAAGGGCTTGGGTTGAGCATAAATTTGAGCGGTGTAATCTTGTACTTGTGTAATTCTCTCATTAGTGAATGTGAAACTCTCCGAGGACGTAGGTAAGGATATTGGCCGAACTTCGTTAAATCTTGTTGTCTTCTTGGTTTGGTTATTTTCTCTTTCTATCTCTATTTCTAGTACTTGCGTGGCAGAGGGATTAAATTCCCTAACACACGCAGTGATTAAGTGACCACAAATGATTTAATATTAAGGACTAAGATTCGAATAATGATTTCTCAGTGTTTTAATTTCAACACTTGAAATTAAATTTAATGGTGGATGGCTATAAAATCCGTGATTACGTGGTGATTGGATGAACATTACTCTCGGAGCTAGATATGAAAAGAACTCGGATATATTTTCAGATATCAACTTTACCCAGCTGCAAAGGGAACGAAACGAATTTAAGGTCGGTACTAATGAGTTTGTTAGTTAAAGCATCATATTCCTTTGGCAACTAAGTAAGCAAGCATATGTGACAGTCTCAGATGAAAACGTTTTGTGGTATAATTAATCATTAGGTCATGTCACAATTTGATTTCAACTCACTCATGGCTTTGGTATCATGCATCTCCTACAAACATTACCAGCTTAGGGCATCCGATCTAGAAGAGATACCAAAAGAATATAAGGTATGCAGTGGAATGAGGGTAACATAAATATTCGTGAACGGGATTCCTTTTCTTTTCCTATTTTGTAGCAGCCATGCAAGCTAGGCATTTCTAGTGGCATTGGCATCAAAACTAACCTCTGTTATGTTTATGGCCCTATTCGCTTAATGATTGACATTTGCGGTCACAACGTCAGAGAATCACATATATAAACTGTTGTTATTTCCACGACCTGAATATCAATTTACACATTATTTTAATTTTCAATTGGGGTTGATATATATTTTTTTCCCTATGAGGGTTGATGTTCAATGGGTGTTGATACCTCAGCGTTGTGCACATATTCATTGTAAAAGCACTTGTGCAAAAAGAAAGATAAAACGCGATTTGCAAGAAAAGAGATACTTATTCACTTACTATTTAAATTTTCTTTTTTAGTATGTCAATTTATCACACTACTGTCCCATTCACATGCTTAATAATTTAGTTTGGAGTTTACTGGGCACGTCATTTTCAGCCTTCAACCTAACTTAATGGGCAAAAGCTAGCTTACATATTTATAGTAATTTGGTTAAACCGAAAAAAATTTGGGGTCCTATAAAGTAGTTAAGGCCACGACTGTATGAGAAATTCTATAGTACCTGCATGTATGTGATACACTTATTTATAGATATTAGTCTGCAATCACATGCTCTGTATGTGCAAGAATTTTTTTCACTAAAAAATTAATATTTGTAAATAGTGTTAGATATCTGCAGATAGTGGGTAGGGGAAGTAAGGGTAATGCAGATAGTGGGTAGGGGTAGTTATCTGCATAAGAAATTTTTTTGTTTTTTTTTTTACTTTTCTATTATTTTGTTAATTACATTTATATCTCTAATTTATTAAATATTAATTTAATATAACTTATGGTGTGAGGGTATTTGAGTATTTTCACGTCCACTTTGGCTAACAAACCCTCTATAATAGTATAGATAACAACAATTTTGCTGTCATTATGGTAAATATAGTTTTTTTTTGGATAATTTTAGTTCTATTAGAGGTAATTACTCCACTTACGATATTTTTACAAGTTTATGAACAAATTGTTGTTGATATGGTAACTTAGTTCAATTATATATAAATGTGTAAAACAAATGTGATAACTTTGTTGTCAATTTTGTAAATTTTGTTTAATTAAATTGTAATTTTGGTTCAATTAGATGTAAAATGAGTGTATGATAAACATCCAAGTACTGTAGATAACCCCCCGACTGTAGCACCTTTTGCACTGTTTATTGATACTAGGTCACCTCCAATTTTATACTAATATTGTCATTAACTCAAATTTTCAAGTACCCAATTATTTCGGGTTCTCTGAAAATTGTGAAAAAAACATGAGAATTGAGATAATAATAGGCTACATTAAGAGTTTGATTTCTCAAATGCTACCATTTTTTTTTTTTAGGTATTCACATTTTTTAGCTAGTTTTTCCCATGTTATACAAATATTGTCTCTAAACTCTTTAGTTCGACTTTTTTTCTTTATTTAAATTGCGGTGCAACTTAAGAATGTATTTCATCTAGATAACCAGGTAGCGGATGTTTTAGCAAATTATGGTTCGAACTTCTATTAACTTGGTTTGGTGGGATATGTCTCCCTCTTTTATTATGGTTAGATATCGTGTGAAACACTTATATTTGATCGACAGAAAAACATACTATCCATGTGATCGATGTTAGTTATTTGTGGTTGGGAAAACACTCATGTACGTGTCCAATATTATTGGGGCTTAATTGTTTGCATTAGATATGGAATGAAAGCAACTTGGTTCCATTTGCCAACCATCATAGATATGAACCAGCTTGATACCATAAAATTCTCTCTCATCGATCGGTTGGGTATCTCTCTACCTGGGTGAGATGAGACAACTTTAATTTATTCATTACACTGTACTAGTCATAGAGTATATGGTAGCTGGCTAGTATAACGTGTCCAAATTTCATTTTGTCATAAATATACTCCCCCTCTTTTTCTCCAATTGCAATATTAAACAGTATCTGTACATTCATCTCCCAGAAAACCAATTCCTTCACTTTTGTTCAGTTATAAATATATCCAAGATTAAGGTTCACCAAATATCTATCTAGTCTTCCTCATTTTATCTTTAGCTCTATCTAGCTCTACAACTTGTAAGAACAATATGTTCAAGTGGTTTCAATCAAAGTGTCTTCCGCACCAAAACCAAGTTGCTAGTGAGTCGGTGCATGGCAGGAACTTGGCTCTGAATGAACTAGGCTGCAGTGTTTGCCTGGAGGAAAACAAAGTGTGCAAATGTGAGCAAAGTTTCGAGAGCTGTAAGAAAGTCGACTCAGATGTTAGCGATGATAAGCAACATGGAGAGTCCAATAATTCTGTTACTCATGCTGTGATCAACATGACTGGGATGCTCATAGGTACGTAACAATGTCTTCTACAACTCAGCACAATTAAGTATGCGGATTTATGTTCTCAAGATGGTTATCATTTCAGGTTCATCTCACGATAACGAACTGTACGTATTTGTTTTGCACAATTCAGTCCAAATGACCAAAACCATTTTCGATATGATTGATTTTTTTCTTTTATTTGTATACTAGAGTGGAGACGTAAAAGATGAACATGTCTGATTATCTATCAGCTGTGTCACACATACATATATATAATTTATCTTATACATACATATATAATTTTTCTTATTGCATTCATGAGGTACATGGCAATTATTAATATGATTAATTTTCTGCGGTGTGTGCTACAGGTTTGGGGCAGTTATCAACTCCATATGCCATAGAATCTGGAGGGTGGGTTTCTGCATTCTTAATGATAGGACTTGGTGTTGTATGTGCTTATTGTTCTCATCTACTCGGGAAATGCCTAGACAAACATCCCAAGTCAAGAAGCTACACAGATATTGGACAGAATGCATTTGGAACCAAAGGAAAACTCCTAGCAGCAACCTTCATTTACTTGGAGATCTTCATGGCCCTTGTGTCCTACACCATCTCATTGCATGACAACATAAACAGAGTTTTCTCGGGGACCCAAGGTCAGATTCCATGGGCCAAGTTATCGAGATCTCAGCTCCTGACGTTGGTGGCGGTTCTGATTGCTCTGCCAAGTCTCTGGTTGAGAGATCTCTCTTCCATATCATTCCTTTCCTTTGGTGGTGTTCTCATGTCAGTTGCCATTTTTTCATCAGTGGCATGCACAGGCATTTTTGGAGGGGTGAAAGCTAATCATAGTATACCAGTCCTTCAGATTCAAAACATTCCTGCAATATCTGGCCTATATATCTTCAGCTATGCAGGACATATTGTCTTTCCTAATTTATACAAGGCCATGAAAGATCCTTCCAAGTTCACCAAGGTACTTTACCTCTCAAATGTTAATAACTAGTTAATGTGCTATAATCTTTTAACTTGAAAAAGATATGATAATCTTTTTGGTCTCATAAAATATATATGCTACAATCTTATACTGGTCTCTTGGAAATCAAGGGTTGTATGTTCTTTTGCCATAAGGTTGTCGGACATTTGATTTGATACCCTAGCTTAAAACGAAAACCTAACTAATTTATAGTCCCTAACAAATAGTAACATAAGAGTCTAGATAGTTGATCCCGAAGATCGATTTATATATTCTCACTCGAATGCGACTCTTATTTTATTTATACTCATAATTAACAATTAATCCGACAATGTAACATGTTCGGGAATCCAACAAGAGAATAATTTCGCCATAACCAATTATAGAACATGTTATTCTAGATTTGCTTGATTTTTCCTTGTAACTTCTGACTTATGTGTCTCAAATTTTCCTGCAGGTATCTATAATAAGCTTCAGCTTGGTCACTCTGCTTTACGGCGCTCTAGCCTTCATGGGTGCCAAGTTGTTTGGTCCCCAAGTAAATCCCCAAATCACTCTAAGCATGCCTCCCCATCTTATTGTTACAAAGATTGCACTATGGGCCACAGTGCTCACACCAATGACCAAATATGCTTTGGAATTTGCACCAATGGCAATCCAGCTGGAGCATAATCTCCCAGATTCCATGAGTTCAAGAACAAAGTTGATTGTGAGAGGTACTGTTGGTTCCTTTCTACTTTTGGTGATTCTCGCACTAGCTCTGTCAGTTCCATATTTTCAGTATGTTCTCAGCCTCACTGGATCCCTTGTAAGCATTGCTATTTGTGTCATTTTCCCTTGTGCCTTCTACCTCAAGATCTGTTGGGCTCAGATATCAAGGCCTCTTCTGGTCCTAAACTTCACCTTGATTGCATTTGGGTTTGTTCTTGGAGTGTTTGGAACCATTTCCTCATCAAAGTTGCTCATGCAAAATCTGAGCAGCGCTCACTGATTAGCTGAGACAAAGTTTTAGTACCAGACACATATAGTTAGTTTTACCTTTTCATTCTGGGATGAGTTGAGTTTATGTATTATCCTCTTTTCTTTTTATTTTCTTTGGTTTCTTTACCTTTTTCATGTAATATTTCTGGAGGTTGAACTCCATATATGGTTTACGTATATGCGGTTGTATGAAGAATAAAATTTTCAGAGACGATGCTTTTTTCTTCTTGGACAAATTGCATGAGTTGCTTATAAATCCTAAGCTGTGAATTGTATTTGCATCATCAGCTCCTAATAGGCTAACCCTCACTGAGAGGTTGATTATGAATTGGTTTTTATTTTATTTTATTTCCCAGCAACTAACAATTAAGTACTCTTAAATAAGGAAGAGTTAGATGTGATCCAAAACAAGTTGAGGTTTAAACTTTTGCACCACATGGGAATCACAAGAGCATATGACATCTGAAAGATGAACAAGGTTTGTACGTTGAAGTTCAGATATAACGTCCCATCAGTTCATTGTCATGCTCGAGCATTCCTTGCCCGGAACGCCTTAATAAAAGCTTCTTCACAGCTATTTCTTGTCATCCCCTTATCAATTTTCCCTGAATTGGCTGGATACATGTCATCTGGTCAGCTATATTTTAACTGATGTAAGAAATAGTATCTTAATATTAAACATGTACGTTCTTTGATTTAAAGCCTCAATATTACCTTATAAACAGGTCCAAGCGGCAGACAAGACAAGACGGATGCATTGCTAAATACGCTTTGATGATCATTGTTAGAGCAAAAATTGTTTTGTAATTGGCATTTCCTAGCTCATTATATAAAGAGACTCTTGTATCTAGTTTTAGCCTCTGTCACTTTGATCTTCAGAAGAATGTTGTGCTTCAAGTTCTATGGATCTTTCCTCCTCAACATCATCAGGTATAAATTGCATTCATATTGCTTGCTATTTTTAGGATTGAAGGTCCATATCTATCCTAGATTAGGATGAGACCTGTATTTCAATCCTGTGTGTCTGAGCTGAGCTGGCAGCTTATTTTATTTAATGTGTCTGATCTTAATCAAGTGAGTTATCCTTATTACACATGTCCAGTCAGCCCTAGCTCGGGTCTTTCCATATAAATAGATTCTCACACTCAGCTAGCCAGAGACTTGCATCTATAGAGCACTGTTCCTTATCGGTTTCTCTCATCCTCAGATCTCTCTAGAAATGCACTGAGCCAAAATCTTACTTGAGAGTGTCTTTGTAAGCTGTTCCATGTCTAGCTTCCAAAGTATTGTCAAACCCAGAAAACCATACCTTTAAAACACCATCTGTGTATGTCTTCTTGTGTGTTGCATACATGTCTTTGTGCCTTGAGATGATTGACGACGTTGTGGAAGTTGTGCCATCTGAAGATTGACAAAGGAGTTACAAGTTCGGCTGGTGAAGTCAGTAGCAAAGCAAAGACAGAGCTGCCTTCTAGATTGGGTCTAGGTAGATTGAGCGTCTGTAAGTTCTTTATGTACTGATTTCTTTAGTGGATTTGTTACCGGCATAGTGCCCGCAGTTGTTTCCCTTCTCTAAGGGTTTTACTGCCTCAACAGATTTGGTGTTTGTGTGTGATGCTTTTAGCTTCTGTTGATGGTTTGGTAAATTGAGAAAGTCATAATCTTGTTGCGATTTGATTAGTGGTTTCGATTAGGATCGAAGTTAGTCTGCAATCCAAATTTAGGACTGAAACCACTATGGAATCCTAAACCATAAGTTAAAGTTGTTGGCCAGATTTCTTATCACTTTAAATAGCGGTGTAAGTACCCATTCTGTAATTACAATCATGTTCCATGTTTCCGTCATTTTGGTGTCCATCGACATTATCGAAAAATCTATCAGATTTCATCAAGCCATGCAATTCATTCTCAATCCTTGTCCCGTTTTCGCCTATTTGGATCAGTAGTGTAGAAATCTTAGTTACCATTTGAGACAAACAATTAATTGCCAAAGAGGTTAAATCCTGTCTAACAGGTTCACACTATATGCGTGGTTTAAGAATCCACCTGAATTATAGATTTCCTTCTTGACGCAGACCAGACAATGCAAAGCACTAGTAAAAGAACCTTTATACTAACTACAGCAACGATAAAGTTCTGAACAGTGTGGTCTCATACCCCTAAGTTCTGAACAGATTACGGATGCATTAGGGATCGATGCATTAATGTGTAAACTATGTAATAATTATACTTGTACACATATGCAACAGAGTGAAATTCATTATTGGTTTTTGAACTTTTTGTTGTTAAAAAATAGAGATGAGTTGAGCTATAACCAGAGAGGCCCACAGTAAACTCCCAGTTTTTATTCCAAAACTTGCATGTGGCCGGCATCCACTCTGATTATCAATTAGAAAGTTGAATCGAACACAATTACAATTTTCCCAACAAGCGGCCTTATACTCACTGCTACTGAGACTTGTAGTCAGATTTCTCATTGTCGTTGCGTTAGAAATGGTGATTAGATTCAAGTAACCATTTCCTTGCTCAAACTTTTTGTCCAAATGCCTGCAGCTTGGTTAGCACAACGTTTGGCACCCATCATCAGTACTGGTATAGCCAGTACAGTTATCTGCTTGTGCAATATCAATTTCTAATGTCAAGTCTGTTAGAATCAAATGTGGACTTGTCACAAATTATCTTAATGTAATATGGTAATTGAGCTTAATGTTAAACTGACTTTAACATGGATAAAAAATTGTACATCAAATCTAATAACTTAATGAAACTGTGTATCTATTCATTAAGGATAGGGATGGCATTTGTACCCATTGGGTATTACCCGCTAGGTATTACCCACCCAATAATAATTCGCGGATAATATCCAATGGGTAATACCCATCAAATAATTAGTGGGTGTGGGTATTTACTCACCCATTTCTAAATGGGTAAAACCAATAACCACCCATTTACCCATTTTTAATATGGGCAGTTTTTTTTTTTTTTTT
>LYNE01000075.1:117899-149290 GCA_001662545.1 Rosa x damascena
GCTACAAACATCTACCACTACATTATTGTTTTTTTTTTATCTGAATATTTCTACTTTAGTGTTAAGTTAGTAAATAAAATTAAATTTATTTTTCAACACCGACTTAGATAATGAAAACGATGATCCAACGGTCGGATTCTCACGGATCGCCTTTTGCAATCGTCTTTTCACAAATTATACGATGATCTAACGGTCGGATTCTCATGGATCGCTTTTTGGAATCGTCTTTTCACAATTATACGATGATCCAACGGTCAGATTCTCATGGATCGCCTTTTGGAATCGTCTTTTCACAATTATACAATGATCCAACGGTCGGATTTTCACGGATCGCCTTTTGGAATCGTCTTTTCACAATTATACATTGATCCAACGGTCGGATTCTCACTGATCGTCCTTAAGATCATCCTCCCAAAATTATATGAAGATCCAACAGTCAGATCCTCATGAATCCCCTTTTGAATCATCTTTTCACAATTATACCATGATCCAACGGTCAGATCCTCACGAATCGCTCTTAGGATCATCCTCTCAAAATTATACAATGATCCAACGGTCGGATCTTAATAGATCGCCTTTAGAATCATCCTCACAAACTTATACAACGATCCAACGGTCGGATCCTCACGGATCGCCCTTAGGATCATCCTCTCAAAATTATACGATGATCCAACGGTCAGATCATCCCAGATTGCATGTAGAATCATCCTCTCAAAATTATACCATGATCCAACGGTCAGATAGTCCCAGATCGCATGTAGAATCATCCTCTCACGGATCGCCCTTAGGATCATCCTTTCAAAATTATACGAATATCCAACGGTTGGATAGTCCTGGATCGCCTTTCGAATCATCCTCACAAAATTAAACAATGATCCAACGGTCAGATTCTCACGGATCGCCGTTAGGATCATCATCTCAAAATTATATGAAGATCCAACGGTTGGATCGTCCCGGATCACCTGTAGAATCATCCTCACAAAATTATACTACGATCCAACGGGCGGATCCTCAGGGATAGCATTTTGAATCGTCTTTTAACAATTATATGATGATCAAACGGTCGGATCACAGGTGATACTACGATCAATATATCAAATCTACAAGTCGATCGAACGGCTTGATCCTCACAGATCAAACCCCATTTATGCCAATATATCGAAACTACATTTCGTAACAATTGAAACTACATATTGAAATCCACCACGTTCTCAACCCTCCGGCCAGATTGCTGGGTTGAAAGGAGAGAGAAGAATCAGAGAGAGAGCATAGAAGAATCAGAGAGAGAAGAGAAGTGAATAGAGTTTGGGTATTGGGTAAATTTTATGTACCCGTGGGTATACCCATACCCACCCGTTTCTATAATGGGTATTTTATAAAATACCCATACCCACCCAAACTTCATAAATGGGTACCCATACCCATAAAAAAAATACCCATATGGAATAAATACCCACGGGTACCCATACCCATGGGTTAAAATGCCATCCCTAATTAAGGATAGAAATCCATTGCTTAGTTACAAGAAAAGCTACAAGGCTGTGATACATTAGGAATCTAAGTACGAGTTTTATTCCTTATGGATTGCCTTAGAAGGACTCTAAAGGGTAAACTATCCTATATAAATAGATGGTGCATGTGTTGGTCCCTGTTATCACCATGAGCAACAACATTAGTTATGTCCATTGAGAAGCTGAGCTTCGTGAATAGCAGAAGACTACATCGAGTTGATTTTGGACTTGTGTTAGTATAAATTGTATTGACATTCCTTATTTTTAACAAAACAACTCTACCCATTAAGCCTAAGAGTTAGAAACCCAAGACCATGATTGTTTAATTGCAATCTTCTTCTCTTTTGTGGTTGTCTTGCTGTTGAAGACCAAGTTTGAAGATAAGCTTAATTGCAACTTGCTCTCCTATTATGGCTTGCTGTCTTGTCGAAGATCAAGGTTGAAGAACAGAAGAAGTCTCGTCATCCTTATGGTTCAGGTAAGCTCATGCATTGCATCTCTTTCACAAATTCATGGGTTTTTCAATGGGTTCCATTCTTGTGTTAGCCATGATTAAGGGATTTGGGTATTTGGCTTTTAGAATTGGTTTTCCCAATTGAAATTAGGGGTATGGGTTTACCTTTGCAATCTGAAATTAAGTGTATGGCTTTACCTACTCCAACTGAGCTTAAGGGGTTGTTTTTGAACTGATTTTCTTCCTCCTATATATATTTATACTCTGTTCCTTCTCAGGTATTGAAAATAGTTTTGGTTTTCAATCCCTTTGTTGTTAAAGAGTTATTCTCTTTGGTTTTATGTTTTTCAAAGTGTCTTGTTCCATGTTGAAAATAATTTGAAAAATACAAAACCATTCATTCATACATATTCATCTCTTGTATCCCATGAGGTCATTTGGGTTCTGCAAGCTTCAAAGGTGAAATCTCTAAGAAGAACTTGCTCCGTTCATAGCTTATTTCATAGCTGAAATTTCTAAGTTATCACTTGTAGAAATTAACATTGAGCAAGGAGTGATTACATACACCCTAGTGAGTTAGTATAGGAAGGGTTGTCGCGGTCAGTGCAATTCCTGTGCTGTAAACTTGTAATTTATTTTTCATTAGTAATTTGATTTTGGTCTTTCAAGAGCTAAAGGTCACGCAGATGTTTTCCCTCGATAGGGTGTTTACCGCGTTAACAAAAACTTGTGTTCTTTACTGCTTTGGTTGGTTTGTTTGATTTTACATACATTCTATTCAATATCAGTACTCAGGATTGATCATCCATTTGCAATCCCTGAAAAAGTTTTTGAACGAAAAAATTAGTTGTGAGCCTATTCACTCCCCTCTAGGCTCCTTCTAGGATCTACAACTTGTAGCATTGCAAAGATGGAAAACATGGCCATTAGCACAGAAGGAAAACCTTGATCCTTGTAGTTATGATATCAAGCATGTAATTGTATGGTTGTGAGAATGAATGTATGGTTTCACAAAGTCCAATAGTTGTCCCAATAATGTTAGCACCCATTTTGATACTATATCACTTTGACCATCATCTACGCTGGTATAAGTGAAGTAGTCTTCATTCTCATTTGAAACAATGCTAAAGATGTACCTGAGGTACTTCGGTTCATTCAGTATAATTAATCAATTGAAATCTCTTATTTCTGAAGACTCCACTAGACCAGTGAACCATCCCTAACTCATCCTCTAATTTTCAATTCATGTCCCTCAGGGTCCCAAAAAAGGGCAAAAGCCCTTGACTCTGCTTTGTACTCGGTTAACCATGACGAAAGCCAGCAAATGTGACCACTTCTATGATTAACACCTAACTCATGCCTAGCAAAAGGATAGTTAACAAGGGATCTCATTTTTGTGTGAGCAAATGGGGTTGTGTTAATGAGACTCGCGTTAACACGGACTCTCATTTGTGTGGGAGCAAATGGGTTACGTTAATGAGGCTCAAGTTAACGTGAACTCTCATTTGCATGGAAGTAAATGAGGTTGCGTTAATAGGCTCGAGTTGATGCGGACTCCCGTTTGCATTTGGGTTAATGAGGGAGTGGGAT
The DNA here is from genome assembly GCA_001662545.1 of Rosa x damascena. Taxonomy (NCBI): domain Eukaryota; kingdom Viridiplantae; phylum Streptophyta; class Magnoliopsida; order Rosales; family Rosaceae; genus Rosa; species Rosa x damascena. Next base: position 121,455 of record LYNE01000075.1, read on the forward strand.
CCTTGTGCATGGAGTTGTACGATGTTGTATTTCTATGTAGGATTAGGGAGTGTTTGTTGCTCCATCGAGTCCCCGAAAGTCTTTAGTTAGCAAAGAAGAATGATCGAGGTTTATAAGTTAAACATGATTATTTAACGCATTCGTTACACCTGTGAAGTGTAAGTTGCACGACTGCCAGGAAGACAAGAGTTTATAACTCGTAAGTAATGAATACGCAAATGTTTATGTTAGTTTGATGCTTGGTTGTATTAATGGAACGTGAAAATAATTTAATTTTGGATTCGACAATGGTAGAAGAATTCAATGTTCCATTAATGTGAGTTATGCCAAGAAGGCATGAGTGGAATGCTCGGAAGTGTCGGGAAAAAGTGAGCAAAATACTTGGGGTCTTGGGAAGGCGTGAGTGTAAAACTCATGGATGTTGGGAAGACAAGAGTGTTAGGTCCAAATAAACTAGTAATTATTCCCCTAATTTTGCAATTTTTCTTAATCTTTGTGTTCATTTATATATATTTATTATGTTTTCCTTATCATGCTAGGAAATGATGGAGAAGTTTGGAAATGCACTAAAAAGTCAATCTTAGCACCTTTTCCTACTTCGGCCAGGAGAAACCGAGTTAGGCAAGGAAGAAGGAGCAGAAGCCTGACCAAATGAACTCCTAATAAGCTGAAATTTTACAGAGAGATTCTAGACATCCTGATGATAATTTCTTATGAACATTACAAGAGCTTTTTCGAAGTACAAGGCCTTCAAAAGATCAATTCAAGTTTCTACACTAGGAGACAAAAATTGTAAAACAGGACCTGTAAGGATTCCGGCAGCATTTCCAGCCAAACCATGATGAACTAAGCCCTAAAATTTTACCAACATGATATAAACTCATGGAGGAACATTTGGTATGAAGAAACCAAAGGCCAATTCTAAAGTCTTGGTGGAGATCTAATTCATGGAAGAGAGAAGGAAAAATATGCGCAAAATGACAAAAATCCGCACCGCCAGAATCCGGATTCCAGCCACTTTCCGGCATGCATTATGGCTGGCATGGAAGCTCATGATGGTCAACATGAAAGGGTAGCAGGTCAATTCTTGGAGGGAAAGATGATTAGGGTTTTTGAATTTCAAAAAAGAAGATGAAAAGCCCACGTGCTTGATGTTGACTTTTGTCTCCTTGCTCAATGACCCTTATACCCTTACGTTATCTCCTCCACAAAAATACCTACGAGTTTTTAAAGTCATTTTCATGTAGAGAAAGACTAGATCCATATTTTGTGCTTACACATTTGTCCATTACATCCAACCTTCATTTTCTTTGATCTCCACCCTCCATTCATCACTTTTGACCTATGTATAAACCCTCCCCTCACTTTGTATGTTTTTCATACTTTCCTTCATCAATTTCATCTTCTTTGTGCCTTCATTTCCTCTCCATTTTCCTTAGTTCTTCATCTTCTAGGTAGTTTTGTTTAGCCTTTGTGTAGAGAGAGGTGTATAGCATATTTGGTTGATAATCAAAACCAGAGATTCTATACCTTTTGATCAATCACACTCTAGTTTTCATAGATTCAAGCCTTGTTCTTCATAGTTTCTAAGAGTTTTGTGGATTCGTATGGTGGTTTGGGTTTGTAGAAACCAAAATTACCATACTTTGAAGCATTTCTCACCTTGTGTTGCATCTAGAAGGCTGGATTGATCTTTTGTACTTCCAGTTTGGTACCAAAAACACGTGACCCATGGGTAACATTCAATTTATCCACTCTACCTCTTATTTTAGATGTTTCACATGTTTGTGGCTTAGATTTGTGTAATTATGAGTTGTGAGTAAAATAAATTTGGGGCTAGGTTTATGACCTACACAAAAGTTAGTGCCCAATTTAAAACCCTATCAATATAATAAGAATAAGTATGAATCGTTCAACAAAATATATAATTACAAGGTATTTACGATTTACACAAGAAAGGGGATTTATGATTTTAATTTCTGAATTAATAACTAATTATATACAAGTGACACACCAAAACACAGAATCAAATAGATAAGGGATCTTGACCCAAAGCACCAAAACAAGCTAAAATTATCCCACTTGCCCCAGCAACTGATTTTTGTTCCCACCTACACAATTTAATATAAAATGACTATTTTGCCCCTAAGTTAATTAAGAAATTACATTATACCTCTCTCTCTCTCTCTCTCTCTCTCTGATTTACTTCTCGGTGCCTCCACTCCACTTCCCCGGCCGTTGCCGTCGTCCTTGAGAAGCCGGAGACCTAGCGAAGCCGGAGTGGACAAGGCCAGCGTCTGTTCCTTTCTCATGGCGCTGGCTGAGACCCGTTTTGGAGCAACGAAAGACCCGGTCGGTACTCCCATATCGGGCCACGGAGTGGTGGCGGACCATCGGCTTTGGAACCGGCTTGATGTCATCGACGTCTCTGTGGTATTGATTTTCCATGAAAAGCTACAGTGATGGAGAATCGAAAGAGAGAAGGTGATGACTTTTTCGATCGGGTTTTCCGATTCCTGCCATTTCTCGGCGTTTCACCGGTAGCCGAAGCTTCCTCTTGACGTCGTGGACCTCCCTGTGCTCTTCTTTTGTTGAAACAACGACCGATGACAAAGGAATGAAGCTCGAAGGCTGCAATGGTTTTCCGGCAGCTTCTGGATAATTTTCGGCTACGTTTAGTTTCAATCAGAGTATGATAATCGCTCTATTTGTTGAGTTGCACATGATTATATACATGAATTCGAGGTTTAATCAAGATTGAAGAAACTGAAATTTTGGGGTCTGCTGTATATTTCAGGTTGATTGTGCTTGGCTGCAGTTTAGAACTCTTCAACTTTTTTTTTTCCTTTTTTTTTTGGTGGTAAATGGAGGCAAAAGGCTTATAATGAAAGAAAAAAGAAAAAAGAAAATTATTGGGGGGCAATAGACGTCTATTGGGGGGCAGTAGACGTTTTGAATTGATGTAATCTCATCGTTTTTTTCTTTAATCAAAGTTTTATTTGTCTAATTTTAAGAAATAAATGGGTATTAGGGGCAATAGACGTCTATTGTCGGGCAATAGAGATCTATTGGGGGGCAATAGACGTCTATTGGGGGGCAATACAGGTTTATTCAGAGAGCAATAAACCTCTCCGACCCCATATGAGATCTACAACAACCTCTTCGGAGACTTCCGGTGAGGTTTCATAAACCTCTATTGCCCCCCAATAGACGTCTATTAGGGGGCAATAGGCATCTATTGGGGGGCAATACATGGCTGATAGTCATCTATTGGGGGGGCAATAGACGTTTGTTGGGGGGCAATAGAGGTTTGTTGGGGAGCAATAGATGTCTATTGGGGGCAAAATAAACCTTTCCGGTGAGATTTTCAGCAAAATCCGGTGGGCGGGGTCGGTGACGGGATTCTGGCGACGGGTGAACTGAATCCGGCGAAAGTTCCGGCTACTAGTGACAGGAATCCGGCGAAAGTTGGCCGGATTCTGGCGGCTGGTGACAGGATTCTGACGGCTGGTGACCGGGCTCCGGCGAAGTCTCTTATGGTTTCTCTCTCCTCCATTTTTTTTTCCTCTCTCTCTCTAAGTTTCAAAGGGGTGAAGGTAAAATGGTATTAAAAAAAATTAAAAAAAAAAAAAAAATCTTAATGGGGTATTAGGGAAGACCTCCTTAGAGTATTTTGGGTAAGAGGAAATTAAAAAAACTTAATGGGGTAAGTGGGAAAAAAAATCTCTAAAAATGGGGTAAATGGACAAAAACCCAATAGATAATTATGAATGGAACGAAAATTAGATGAAGTTAACCACTATTAACACGTTGGTAAAGTTTCCAAGCATCAATCACAAATCAAAACATGTTATAGAAAGGAATTGATCAAGAGCAGAGATAAACGCATACAACGTCCTTTTACTTCCCTTAATTAAATTAACTAGATGAACGCATTATAGTTTACCCTATTCATCATGCAATTATTAGTGGTAGCTAATCACTAACAAAAACACTTTCAACGCATTAAGCATATATGGAAGTTTGATCAATGCAAGCAAAGATAACAAGTTAGAACGCTAATCTTATCATGCAAATTAAACTCATTGTTGATTTACCTAAGAAACTATAGGTTTTCCACATCAATTATTAAGACCTAGAACGCTAGCAATCTTAATATGGATTCAATTACATGCTCATCAATCAAAGTATGCATCCAAAAATCAACTAATACATCAACAATGGGTTATTCGCACAAAACCTACGATCATGCATAACATATATGAAATCGCAATTCACACTTTGAAAACCTAAAAACCTAAAACATACTTCATAGTATTCGAAAACTAAACATCTAAAATCAATACTTCATTCTCACATGAAATCACAACAACCATAAAACAAAAACAAAAACCAAAATCAAAATTGATATAGAATTTGTTTTACAAAGTCTCAAAACCGAAAACAATAAAGAGGTGTTCATGGTTACACTTTTGAATTCTTCAAGGACGCAAACAACTTCAAAGGTGGTGGAATAGAAGAGGATAACAGCAAGGATGCTTGAATGGAGAGGATGATACTTCACGGTCTTGAACTTTGGAAGAATGGAAGATAACTGAAACTATGAGAGAAGAAGGGGAGCGTTTGCGTTTATGATTATAAATTTTGTGGTCGTCAAAAAGTCTCCACAATGCCTCCTATATATAGTGCATGGCCTCTTGGGGTATCAAGGTTGATTTCTACTTCCATGATGTCATTCAACCAATCGAAATATTGCATGAGAACTAGAGAATAATCTTGAATCTTCATTGTAATCTTCTTTGCTGAAATCACTATGTATCTTTCCTCAATTTGGTCTTCATTCAACTCATATGCAATCAGGAAACCTAAATTGATATTTATTCTCTTTTATTTTCTTTTCCATAATTCACACGAAGTAGATATTCTCTAAAACTCTCCCAATTTGTGTTGCCGAAATCTTCTAGTATATTCTCCTTTATTTCCCATGGCAAAAAGCAATATATATGGGATATGATTCCTCAATGACACCAAGACCATTCTAGAAACTCACATGCAAGTCACTTGCTTCAATCTTTGAAAGTCCATCTTCATTTGTGATGCCATCTTTGGTCATCTAGAATATTCTTGTACAATCTTGAGTCATCTTGAAGCCACAACATCTTCTAGCCTTCCCAGGTATCCTAGTATCATCAGGACTCCTAATGCCAGCAGGTTTCCTAGTCCAATTAAGACTCTTCATTTCCGAGATGTTCTATAACCTTCCTGAGCTTTCTTTGTGTAATAGAGACACCTAGTCATGTTAGGTTTCCTTTTCCTAGCAGAAGTAGGTTTCCTTGTCTAACTGGGATTCTGTCATTTCTCATTTCTGTATTCATTTCCACGAGCTCATTCCTAGTTGACTCAAGATTCCTACTTCAACTGAGATTCCTTCTCCTAATAGGAATGAGAAAACTTTATTTCTCCATTTCTTTCCATTTCTGCGCCATTTACTCATTGGCTACCATTTATGGACTAAAAAATACCTAAAAACAGAAACTAAGTTAGAAATGATTTTGGTAAGGAAATAACTAAGTAAAATATAAAGAGAATAACGTTAAAAACATAGCAAATATTGCTCTCATCAGTTTAGCCCTAGCCGAATTTGTGTGCAAACTATATAGTTAAATTTAATATGGATCATGCCATGAATTTCTACTTTGCTAGTTTAATTGTTCTTCATTTATGCATCTTTGTCACGCCCCAAAATTTAGAGGTGAAAACTGTACTTTTATTAAGTCGAATTGAAATAAAGAAAAGCTTCGAAATACACTTTAGCTCACTTGAAAAATAAAAACTTGAATAATAATAAATAAATAAAAGGTAACAGAAGCTCCATTCTAAAATTTAGAATAATCTTAAACACAAAACTTGAATTTTATTCTAGGGGACGCCGACCCAACCATTAGCTGCTACCAAGTTTTCTAAGCATTCAATTCATCTTCAGTACCTGGAACCACAACAAATTACTAATGAAATATAAACTCAGTAAGTAACTATAACACACCACGTATAACAAATAGGAAGGCATTCCATACTTATATACAATATAGTAAAATGCATAGTACATGGAGTGCACTCAAAACAAATCAAACTGAACTTTCTAGGTCCCTCTAGACATAACATACCAATGAGACCCAAACTTATCAGAGGTGGGAGACAGACGTCACCGGTCGGTGACGAACCCACTATGTGGGCCATATAATAGACAATGCAGAACCTGCAAAGACAAAACAGTGCATAATTTGCACTTACAGAACAGATTTCTCCCCAGACATCCTATTGATATTGATATGCCAAGAGAGTACCTAGCAGAAATCTCTTTCAAAACTTATCAAATTTTGCATGATGCATACGTACTAGTAGAAGCCAAAGCATTCACAATGGAAACAAAAATGGTGCACTCAAAATCATAAGCGTATACTATATAATATAGTAACGTATCATCAATAATATAATTATCATGGTTCCAGAGCAAACAAAAGTTACTTACCTCAACTAACCAAGTTATACAAGCAACTGGTACAGCGTCCTAAGTTGTGGTTTCTCGGCCTAAAGCAAACAAAAACTCAAAATGAGACACGAACTAGAACCTTATAACCTGTCCTAAAAGCAATCTGGCTGGGCCTTTGTCCGAAGGAAAAATCTCACTTACTACAGTCATTAATCAAATTCCTTAAAAATTTACAACATTAAACTAGACATACTCAAGTATCTACTGTAAAAATATCAAGTTAAAAGAATAATAAAAACTTGTCCAAACAATTTTCTAAATCCAACATCTGTTGCTGCCAGGAAACCAAACCTTCACCAATAATGACATTTCCAAAAATTCCACGGGATCCAATATAAACTATAACATGTTGAAATTTGGCAAGTCTATTTAAGACTCAAAATTTAGCATATGATAAAAATTTGGGAGCAAAATCAGTTTTTCTAGAATCCCAAAAGCTGTCTTCAAGACAGAACCCAAAATAAGCATCTCCACCTAAACAGCTAGATTCAGATGGTTAATGAATTTTATAAAAATAATTAAGAACGATAAATTCATTAAAATTTTACCCCAGAAATTAGAAATAAAGAAAAACGTTTCAAAAAAATATTACGGCTAAAACAAAGCATTTGGCTCTTCAAACAATGACTGTAACAAGGTCCTAACTTCTGTAAACAGAAAACCTGTTTCCTCTGTGTCAAATTTGAAAAATCACCATAAATTCGATTCTTAATATTTTTCTGTCAAATCAATGCCAAAATAACCCTTGATAAGTCTAATTTCAAGTAATGAAAGAACCATAATCGTTTAAATAAAAATATCTGGTCAAAATTGTAACAGAAACACCTGATCTCAGACTTGATACTTCGTCTCAAGCCTTTGTGGTCAGCGCAACCTAACCTATTTTCTCCTTTCTCTATCCTTGCGCACATACATTGTTCTCTCTTCTTTTTCTACCTTAAACACGTCTAAAAGACTTTTCTTCTCTCTCTAAACTCATAGGTTCAGTTAACTTATTAGAAAATATCTGATAAGTTTCAGACTTCTAAGTAAACACAACCTCTTTGTAACAACTAGTTTAAAATTCCTATTTTCCTTTTTACTAAAATAACTAATTAACCTTAAAACTAACTGTACAAAAAAATAAAAATAATATGATCCAACAACAAAATATTTCACAATACCAAAACAAATGAGGTCTGCAAACAATAAGGCCACAAAACAAACTAAGTAAATTGGTGGATATCACATTTGTCACCTAAGGTTGGTAAGTGTTGATAATTTCATGGAAGTATACGAGGCTTGACAAACTTAGTAAACTAAAGCATGTTGCAAATGTAGAAATGGTAATCTTTTGATAATCAAATAAGGTTACTTGGGTCCTTACAATTGGGTTTATCATGTGGATGTGGTTTAGGTTTCTGATAATCAAAAGATTTTAACTTGCATTTACATAGGTCTACTTGTATTCTTTAATCAAGAAATGGGTCGAAACTAAAAGGTTTGTAGGAGAGTTATTTCCGATAATCAAGAGGTAGCTTAAATACATTTCTAGTATAATTATTTCTTGGTTACTCGATAATCAAGAGAACCAAGGGGGGTTCCATCTTGGCATGAGCATGTTAGATTTTGTTACTTAGATTTGGCACAAAGGAGGTTAGGTGTGATGCTTTACAACCCCTTTCATCTCATTTGATCAAATCTCTTACACTTTATTAGTACTTTAGTTAAAATAAATTCAAAAGCCAATCCATTACTATCCATTGTTAATATCACTATTTGGTAGTTAGGCTTCCAAAGGGCCAAAACTATTGAACTTATAAAAAGGTAGACCTTGCATGTGTTTTCTAGGTTTATTTTCGTGATAATCTAACTTAGGGTAAAATTACTCAATCCCTTGAGTATGATACTCTTACTTTTCCCCTTTACTAAAACTTGACCTCTTGATCTTGGGAGTAGGTGAAATCAAACAAATTTGCACATATTTTCATACTTGTGATGCAACCAACAAAGAGCCTAAAACTTGGGGATACCATGAAGGCAAGAGCAAGCAGCTCTAGGGATGCCGTGAGGTACAAGCATGAGCTCGTGCATGCTATGAGGCATGAATGGGTAGCTCGAAGATGATGTTATGAGGCATAAGCATAACCATTGCTAGTTATGCTTGGCGATATGTTGTATGTACAAGTCCCTGAATTCCCCAGTCAAGGAAGGTTTTCTTAATGAGTTGATACCAAAGCGTGGCTTTGTGCAGTATATCAAGCATAATTAGTATGAGTGCGTCTTCAACCATGAACTTTGTCTGAATGAATGCTTTTGCCCTTTTAGGTGGGCCCCTGCTAGGCACTCTAGGGAGTCCCTCACTCCTTAGCTAAAGACCTCTGTAAGGCCGGACAATTGTTTGATGAGGGGAGTCTGCGCATAGGCAGTGACTATTAGGTAGTGAACCTAATCTTTAAACCCAAGTGTCGGGGGTTAACTGCCTGATCAATGGCTTCCGTGGGTTCATTAACCTGTTCCTTGCTCTTTCCTGGAGGAGTAACTTGGTTGCAGAGTCTTATGGAGATTTATGTTGTTAAACCTTGTAGTTTGCCATTGGCAAGTGGTTGTAGACCACGGACTTGTGAAGTCCAGACCCGTTAGGTCTCTTTCCCGTGGTGAGAATTTGATTAGTGTGTGTGAGTTTGATCAAGTATGGTGCCCAGAGGCTAGACAAAATATTTGCATACATAAAGTACATTAAAATTTTGAGTTAATTAGATTAAAGTCTAAAAGCTAGACCCCATATTGATTGTAGTCCGCATTAATTTTTCTTGTTAATTGCGGTCTAATGACTCAGTTGCCAGCTCATTAATTTTTCTTTTTTATATGATTAATATGCCCTTATTAAATGTCTTTGAACATAAAAGGCAAGAATTAATAGGATTAAAATTAGCAATCTGATTAGTAATTTAATATCATATTTGATGTATATCTTTCTTAAATTATTCTTATTGATCCGGTATAAAATTATGGAATTGATATGACATTAAATACCGTATTTAATGTAAATCATCCCTAAAATTATTCTAATTTAAAAGATGTTTTCTATAAGTTAAGAATCTTTCTAAAGCAATTTTTTGATAATGTTTTTCTTCAACACCAAAGCTTCTATGGTTATGGCTCTTGTACGTGATGTCAAGTTTTTTATGAACGTGGTTCTCCTTCTTTAACATTAAGCTTTCTATGGTCAAGGTATTTTTTTGTCAGTCCAATAGGGCTGGGCATATGTCGGGCCGGGTCGGTTTGAGGCCCAAACCAATCTCGACCCGAAATTGTCGGTTGTGGAATTTTTAAAACCGAAACTGGATTTATCAAGTAATGGGCCAAATCTTCGGTTGGGCCAAAAAATCGGGTCGGTCCGGTTCGGTTGAGGAGCTGAACAAGATTCTTTTGATAGTTGTGGTGTTGGGTCGGTCATTCATGCTTGCAGCATAGCTGTCCTCTTCAATCAAACTTGCATTTCCAGCATCAAACTTTGGTTGAGTTGCAGAAAAAGACACTTCTGCTGCCTCCGGATCATTTTCTGCATACTCAAGGAACAGGTGCAGAAACATGCTCTTCACTTCAGTCACCATCACATCCACCATGGACTTGTCTTGCTGCAATTTTGGAAAAAAAAATATTCCAAGTACAGCAACTTGTACCTACAAAACAGAAAATAATGTAAAACTCCTCTTGTCAACCAATACTGCAAACTAATACTTGTAAACCAACTACTTTAAAGGCGGCGATGACAAAAACAAAAGCAATGGATTTTAGTGCAGCAATGACAAAAACAAAGCAGCAGTATTTTAGTACGAAACAGTTAGTTCAAGTGTAGCAATACCAACATAGCAGTAAAAAGGAAAAAAAGAAGAAAAAAAAAACAGAACCTTGGATCCAACACCACAGCTATCAAAAGAATCTTGTTAAGCTCCTAAATCTTTTCGGTACTTTACAGCAATGTCTAGCATGAAATAAGTCGAGTTCCATCTAGTGCATACATCTAAAGGCACTATCCCACCCTTGTGGTCAACTTTTTCTTGAGCTGCACATTTTCAGAACTTTTCCAATCTAGCTGGACTTGACCTAATGTACTTCACGCAGTTCCGAATCCCATCAATTGAGGAATCCAGCTCCTCCATTCCATCCTTAACAATTAAGTTAAGGATGTGGCAGCAAAACCTCAGATGTAAAAACTGCCCCCTCAAGACTAGCTCTTTCCAATTTCCTATCTTTTCTCTTATGTAATCTAAAGCCACTTGATTAGGTGAAGCATTATCGACGACAATACAGAAAATTTTCTCTATTCCCCACCCAATTAAACAAGTCTCAACTAGCTGCCCTATTGTCTTGCCCCTATGGTTTGGTATCACACAAAAATTAAGGATTCTTTTGTGCAAAACCCATTCATCATCAATAAAGTGAGCTGTGAGAACCATATAGTTGATATTTTGGACCAAAATCCAAGTATCAGTGGTTAGGGACACTCTCTGACCATAAGTGGCTAAAATATTTTTGATCCTAGTCTTCTCCGATTGATAGAGATCCCAGATATCTCTAGCAATTGACCTATGGAACAGCAGCTTAAACTGTGGCTGACAACTCATCATGAAATCAATGAATCCCTGCCCTTCAACAAAGCTAAAAGGCAGTTCATCCCTAATTACCATCCTAGCACAAGCTAGCCTTGCCACATCATTGTCAAAACATCTTGCAACTAACTTTCCCCCATTATCTACCGAATCAAACACTAAATTTTTCTGTTTTTTAGCGGGAATGTAAAGGGGACACTTCTTACACTGATATAGCATATGATTTTTCATCGAACTCGTGCCGTTGAACTTCGTTTGGCATAAGTAAGTCTGTGGACAGTAGTTGCATTTGGCCTTCGGCTTTGCCATCTTTGAACCATTAGGATTCATTAGTTGCGTGAAGTGCTCCCATACCACGCTTTTGTTCTTCCTTTCCGTAGTAGACTGAACCTGAGCCACATCTAAAGAAGGGGTTGCAGCTCCAGCAGGAGGTGGAAGTGCAGGGGGAGGTCGAACCGTGGCACTAGATGCATGGGTATCAGCAACAGTAGTGCCAATGCTGCTCCCAGTGACCTCAATCCCGACGACCGGTGGTTGACCCTGAATTGATTGATTTGATTCATCCATCATCTACATCAACAGTTTAAAAAATAAATGTTTAACAAGTTATAATGATACGATACAAAATTGAAATCCCAATATATGAAAGTATTGACAAAGTAATTCTGCCAAAAGCCCAAAACTATAACATATTGAGAGTTAGATATACCCAAAACGAAGAATTAAAATGTGCTGATGTCAATAACTGAGATCCTTTTGTAAATAATTTAGATATCAAAATCCTACCAAAACTAAACAAGTGAACCATATCAACCAAACAAGAACAGTTTTCTTACATGGTTCTTGTAGTAAGAGATACATGAAACAACAAGCACAAAAGAAAAATAAGCATACAACTGATATAAGCACAAAAGACTGTTTCATACACAAAAGAAGAATATTAGTATTCCTAAGGAACAACTAAAGACACAAATAACAAATTGACTACTCATTTATTATTAAGCTGTCTATATGCATCGACTGACTTAGGCATCGGAGAAGTGAAGACTGCCCAACGCGGTTTCCCTCTGACGCCCTGTCTTTCATTTGACAGCTAGCGAAGATCATCAAGTCCTCAGAGTAGTGGTCTGCCCACCAGACCCGCGTTAAACGAAGGTTTGGCTACCGCCGGACTTTGAGCATTAACATTGGTGCCGTCTGTGGGAATCCTTGAACAAAAGGTCATCCCACCACGATTACTATGACTAACGATAGCGGGGGAAACGCTGAAGAGCAGGCGGACCAATCTGCCATTCCCCAACCCACCAACCCAGCGGTAGGCATTAACCGCGCACTATTCAGCACCCCAGCCAACCCCAGCGATGAGGCAAATCGAAGTAGCAACCGCCCACCGGGCCAAGATCTCACCGCTCTATACGAGCTGGCACTGGCGGACCTTCACAAGGCAAACAGAGAGCGTGAAGAGGAGCGTAGAGAGAAGGCCGAGGCCCAAAAACAAGTGGCTACGCTGATGTCACGTTTTGATGAACTAAAGAAGACGTTGGATGCAAACGCCAACCCAACACAGAGCGAGCAATCACGAAACACCAGGCGTAGCCGGCCTAACACTGGCACGTTGGTACCGGGACCAATTGTACAGATGCTGGTACCGCTGAACCCACCTGAACTATCGGGGATGGGACCACCGCCCGTCCCCCAACTAATGTTTGAGCAGGAGGCTGAGTCACTGCCGTGCACCAACCGCTCGGAAGCTAGGGCAAGGATTGAGGGCAATCCGCCTGCCCCAGGGCGCAAACAGGTTCAGCGGAATATCCAGGTAGATCCCGCCGGCAACGCAACAACCCAAATACTGGAAAGGATGCAACAACTGGAGCAGAGATTAATCCGGGAGGAGTCGGGCACCCCACCGCCAACTCCAAATCCGCTTTTCACGTCCAGACCAGGACCATTCACCGCTGCGATTCTGCAGGCTATCAGACCAGCGTACACAAAAACCCCAAAGATGTCACAGTACAGCGGCATGTCTGACCCCTTCGTCCATATGGACACCTTCAAGAAGGTCACCAACAACAAGGGATTTGACGACGCCACCCTGTGCCACTTGTTCAGCGAAACGTTGGACGAGGAGGCAATGAACTGGTTCTTCGAATGTCCGCCGGGATCCATCGACTCATTCCATGCGCTATCACACGCCTTCCTCTCTCGGTTCATCTTATTGTCCGCCGGACATCACAACACAAGTCAGCTGTTCAGCGTCAGGCAAGGAACAGACGAATCACTGAAGGCATTCGTCACAAGATGGCGGGCGGTAGCATCTCAATGCCGCGATCTAGACAAAGCAATGGCATCGGCGACTTTCAAGCAGGGACTCCTCAAGGGGCCATTCCTCTATCACCTCAACTACAATCATCCAAATGCGGTGTATGACCACGTCATGAGTGAAGCGGTCATTCATGCCCAAGCAGAATTCATCACATATGGAGAAACCCCACCGCCACCAGCAACACCAACAAAGTTAACACAACCCTCCTCCAGTCATCAGGAGACCGCTAGCAAGACCCCTGCTGCGCCGCCAATTGACAAGAAGAGGGAGTGGCAACAGGGCCACTACCAGAACAAGCTGCAAAAGGACCAACACTACAATAAGGGCAACCGCCCGTCCCATAGGGATAACCACAACAAACAAACGAAATCCTCTCAGTGGTATGCAGTGTTTACAGTCCTCACAGCCTCGTATGAGGAAATATACAATCAGTGCAAGGATCAGATCCCACCGCCACCCCCGGGAAGATACCCAAAAACGGGAAAACCAAGAAACACCGGCAGGTGGTGTAAATAACACGAGGACAGCTGTCATAATACCAACAGCTGCAATGCTCTCAAAACGGCCATTGAGACCTTGTACCGTGACGGTAAGATGGAGCAATTCAAGGTGCGCCAACCGCCACCTGTGATCGCCAACGTTGAGCCCTTGGGCCGCATCAACACCATTGATGGCGGGGCTCCGATCACCAACATGTCTCATAGGGCAAGGAAGCGCTATGCACGCTCTAATCACCCAAAAGAAGTCTGCAACATCCGCTACGAAAGATCCGCCAAACTCCCAAAGTCTGGTTGGGAGCCCATTACCTTCTCAGAGGAGGAGGAACGCGGAGTGCATCTACCCCATGACGACCCATTCTTGGTCGACGCCATTCTCCACAGATGGTCAGTGGGGAGAATCCTGGTGGATAGCGGGTCTGCTGTCAATGTCATATTCAGCGGTTGCTACAACCACCTCAAGCGGAACAGGAAACTACTCTAGGATCATGAGCCATTGCTCAGCTTCTCCGGTGACGTCACACAACCGCTGGGTTCTGACTACATGCGGCTGACCATTGGCACTAGCCCATGTATGGCGGAGATACATACAGAGTTCATAATTGTTGACTGTCTCAGCTCATATAAAGCCATCATTAGCCGACCGGCACTCAACAAGCTCAAATGCATCATCGCCGGGTACATGCTTCTCATGAAGTTCCCCACGCCCAACGGCACGGGCTGTGTGAGGGGAAGTCAGCAGTTGGCACGAGAATGTTATTCAACGACTATAGCACGGTCAACGCGCCGCCATGAAATCCTGACGGTGGGAACCCAGGCACTGCCACCAAATATCTTCGAGGACCTTAGGGATGACGAGAATAAATATGTAAAAAAGGAGCCAGTCAACCCAGAAACATCGGTGAAGGTTGTCTGCATCTCAGACGAGCACCTTGAGTGGGCAGTCCGCATAGACGCCCAATTAGACCCAGAGGTAGCGGCAGAACTCACTCAATTCCTACGTGACAATGCTGCCGTCTTTGCATGGTCATATACAGACATGCCAGGTATCTCCCCGGAAATCATCACGCACAAGTTGAGCATCAAATTGTCCTTCTATCCTATCAAACAAAAGCGGAGGGCCTTTGATGAAGAAAAGTACCGTGCAATTGGAGAGGAAGTTGCCAATCTCCAGGGCATTGGGTTCATCCACCAAGTCATCTATCCCCAGTGGATTTCCAACCTGGTTATGGTTAAGAAGCCCAGCGGAAAGTGGCGGATGTGTGTCGACTTCAAAAATCTTAACAAGGCATGCCCAAAGGATAGTTTCCCACTACCCCGCATTGATCAACTGGTTGACGCAACCGCCGGACATGAGCTCCTTAGCATGATGGACGCTTTTTCCTGCTATAATCAGATCAAGATGCATCCCGGCGACAAGGAATGCACCACTTTCACCACCGACAAGGGCCTATACTGCTACAATGTTATGCCTTTCGGTCTGAAGAACGCCGGCGCAACTTATCAACGACTGATGAATGCCATGTTCGCAGAACATCTCGGAAAAATAATCGAGGTCTACGTGGACGACATGTTGGTTAAGAGCATAAAAGCCAGTGGACATGTGGCAAACCTCAGAATCATAATAACCATTCTCTTGGCCTATGGTATGCACCTCAACCCAGAAAAATGTTTCTTTGGCGTCACCGCCAGCAAGTTTCTGGGTTACATCGTCAGCGAACGAGGCATCGAGGCTAACCCGGACAAGGTACAAGCCATCCTCGACATGAAGAACCCTGAGTGGAAGATACACGTCCAGAGCCTCCAGGGCAACTTAACTGCCCTTTCTCGATTCATCTCCCGACTCACTGACAAGTGTGCCCCATTTTTCAAAGTCCTCAAAACTACTCACAAGAAAGTCATCAACTGGAACCCAGAGTGTCAGGCGGCGTTCTAGGGCTTGAAAGCATACCTGGCGACAGTCCCACTCATTTCCATTCCTGTGCAAGGAGAAACACTATTCATATACCTAGAGGTATCGGTATCAGCGGTAAGCTGCCGCATTGTCCGGCGTGAAGGCCAGGAGGAACTCCCAGTGTTCTACGCCGGCAGAGGCATGAACGGAGCAGAAACAAGATACCCTCCCTTAGAGCAACTTGCTCTCGCACTCATCGTTGCCGCCAGACGCCTCCGCCAGTACTTTCAGGCCCACACAATCCATGTATTGACCAGTCAACCGCTGAGACAGGTAATGCAGAACTCTGAGCACTCAGGGAGCCTCAGCAAGTGGGCCATTGAGCTCAGCGAGTTCGACATTGATTACAAACCAAGAACCGCCATAAAGGGCCAGGCTGTGGCAGACTTCATTGCTGAACTCACCGAGTGTCAACTCGAACCCAGTAGGGAGAGAGAACCCGGAACGGAGATGGTGAACCCTGAAGAGCCGGCTCCCCAGCAGTCAGACTGGAACCTGCATGTTGACGGCTCCGCTAGCGCCAAGGCCAGCGGCGCCGGAGTCATCTTAACAGGACCTGGAGGGCTGAACGTGGAATACTTGTTGAAATTCAACTTCAAAGCTTTAAACAACATGGCAGAGTATGAAGCACTCATCGCCGACCTACTCCTCGCCATCGACTCGGGGGCCGACAGTGTCAACATCTTCAGCGACTCTCAATTAGTCGTTAACCAGGTCAACGACAGCTTCCAGGCCAAGGACCAATAGTTAGCGGCATACTTGGGGTACGTCAAGACACTGCTTAAAAAATTCAAATTTCACACCATCACACAGATCCCTAGGGAAAAGAACGCCAAGGCTGATTCACTGGCAAGATTGGCAACCGCTCAGCCACATCAAAGTCCAGCAGACACAAGAGTTGAGTGTCTTGATAGGCCCAAAATTACAAAAACCCTGGCGGAGATCTTCAACACTGAGGTCAATCCCAGCTGGATGGATGAGATTATCGAGTACAAGCGCAACGGGACATTGCTAGAGGACAAAGTCAAAGCGCGACAGCTCAAGCGGAGGGCAACCCGGTACAACATCCAGAATGGCAAGCTTTACCGACAAGGATTCACCCACCCCAACCTCCGTTGTTTAACCCTAGAAGAGGGAAAGGTCGTGCTGGCAATGATACACGGCGGAGAATGCGGAAACCACTCGGGCGCCAGATCCTTGGCCAATCGCACAATGCGACAAGGCAACTTTTGGCCTACACTCAGTGATGACGCCCGGCAAATATCGAGATCTTGCCACAAATGCCAACAATATGCTGATCTCCCACATGCACCGGCGGAACCACTGTCAATCATCATCGGTCCATGGGTTCACTCAACGTGGGGCCTGGATTTGATGGGAAAATTCCAAACCGCCAAAGGCCAGTTCAAATACATCATTGTTGCTATCGACTACAACAGCAAGTGGATAGAGGCAGAGCCACTGACGGCAATAACTACAGCTAAGGTAATTCACTTCCTCTGGAAGAACATCTACTGCCTCTATGGGGTCCCACATACAATCATTACAGACAATGGCACACAGTTCAACAACAAGGAGCTCATATCTTTCGCCACAAACCTTGGCACCAAAATGAGTTTTGCATCTATCGCTCACCCCCAAGCCAATGGCCAGGTCGAAGCAGAAAACAAGATAATCAAGAAGCTACTAAAAAAGAAACTCGACAACGCCAAGGGTTTATGGGCGGAGAAGCTTCCGGAAGTTCTATGGGCCATCAGGACGACCCCAACTTCCGCCACTGGCGAAACTCCTTTTTGTATGATGTTCAGAACTGAGGCTGTCCTACCTGTCGAGGTAACCCAACCTACAGCTAGGGTCGAAGGCTACTGCCCAGAGACCAACAGCAACTGCGTCAACCTTGACAAAGACCTCCTAGAGGAAAGACGACACAAGGCCCATTTGCACAATCTGCAAAACAAGCAGCAGATATCGCGTTTCTACAACACCAGGGTCAAAGCCCGGAACCTCCAATTGGGGGACTGGGTAATGAAGGAAGTAATTCCACCGCCAACAAAACTCCGCCCAACTTGGGAAGGTCCATACAAAATTGTGGAAGTCGTTAGCCCCGGCACTTTCTACTTAATGGACAAGGCTGGCGTCACAAAGACCCACCCTTGGAATACCGAACACCTTCGGTATTACTACAAATAGTCATGCCGCTACCCAAGAGCATCTTGACTTAGCTAAATTTTTGTTCAACATTTAGCTAAGAGAAACTACCCAACGGGTACTACCCCGCTTTTGTAAAACGCTGATCAGTCAGCTATCAATGAAACGAGGAATTATTCAAACCATTGTTACCAAGTCTGGCACTGAGAGCAACTGGCAACACCAGCAATAGTCAGCGGACCACGTCGGCTACATCGTGCACTTGGACCAATCTTAATTCCTTTAATGTTTCATTGATTGACAAAAGAAAACTCAAGTCAAGACTCTAGCGGTACAAGCATATCATGACAACAAAATTTCCAAATGTCACTTCATATACGTAGGGCTGGGACTCCCCACCCAAAAATATTCATTACAAAAAAAAATTTACGCCTCAACGGCTACAAAAAAGGGGGAACTCAACATCAACTTCAAAGGTTGGCATGACTGCCATCAGCGTCTTGACCTTCGGCATGCGGCGGCGGATGTAGGTGGCTTGTTTGGTCAGACCCTCTAGCGGTGGGACTGGGAGTCTCTATAGTGCCATCCACCTGGGTATGGGCAGCCAGAAATCCAGCATGAGACACCTTCGACTGAGTGAGAGGAGGGGTCCGCTGAGAACCATCCGCAGGACGCGTGCTGCTTTCCCCACTACCCGAGCAAGCACCGTCAACCTGAGAGGGGGCGTACCCTTCGCCGGCGAAGCATTCTTAGCTGGCGGCACGGCGGGCATGGACGCCTTCGCCCAATCAATGGCGCCTTTCTGCCTCAGCATCTCCACGTTGGCAACGGCACCAGCCTTCGCCGCCTCAGTCAGCGCCTTCTTATATTCCGCCGACTGCTTGAATGCCTCCACAACGGCGGCCGTAGCACAACTTCCCTCAGCTCCCAGGCGAGTGACTTCACCCTCCAACCTCTTTACCTCGGCCAGTCTGGCGGCAGACTCCCGCTGAAGGATCTCAACCTTCTTATCCTTGGCGGCCACCCGATCTTGCAGTAGGGACACATCTTGCTCCAACTTGGAGACATGATTATTCAGCTCCAAGTCCCGCTCAACGGCGACGGCCAACTTACCACGGGCATCCACTGCATCACAGTCAGCCTTGGTCAGGCGCCGCTCCACGTCCGCCAGCCTGTCCTAGGCCTCCCCCAGCTCCCTCTGAAGACCCGTCACTCCTCCCTGAGCTCCCGCTCAACCCGAGGCTGTTTCGACGCCGCCAGGAACATCTCGTGCAGTCCAACAGAGAGATGCCCAAAGGCCGTGCTGAAGGGCGATTGGTCAATGGCGGTTGAGCGTACAATCCCCTCCAGGGCGCCGAACCCAAGCCGCTCGCAGAGGTGGTAAAGAAACTCCCGCTCACCGTCATTCAAGAACTCTGCGTACGCGGCGAAAGAGTCCAGGTCGCTTGCGGGCCCCTCTCTCTCCGCGTCCACGGAAGCCTTGAGCGGAGCCTGTCGTGCCCTCTTCTGCTAGCGGGCCCCAATAGTTTCCATATCATCCTCCTCTTCCCCGCCAGAGTCATTTTGACGGCGCTTTCGCTGAAGCACCTGTGTGCTTCCAGCGAGAGCAGGCCTCGATCCCCTCAGCGGCGGCTCCAACCCCGCAATGGTGACGGTCTCCGCCGGCCGCACCTTTTTCTCCTTGTGTGCCCCACGCCGGGTGGCAGGCGCCGTCTCTTTCAATGGCACAGCCCCACTAGCCGTACCAGTCCTCGTCTGAACTACGGGCGAGCCATCACTACCAAGATGAGAGTGGTGCAGCATAGGTAGCACCACGGGAACCTCGGACTGACTTAGCGCCAGTGTTTCCGGATCAACAACCGTCTGCTGAGCCGCCAGCCCGGAGGAGTACATGCTCGCCAAAAAATCATCGATCTCAGCACGATCCATGGCTTTAGCAAAGGCGTCCCGGCTCGCTTTGTTACCCGACGGAGTTTCTAAAAAAACAAAAAACAAAAAAACAATGACTTAGCCTGGGGCAAACTTAACTAAGGCATACTGTTGCGGAAACTGCTTACCAATGGCACGAGTCAATTGTTGATCAACCAACAACTCCCAGCCAGTGAGAAGGCGAAGGTCCAGAAGATTACGATTCCGCCAACAGCCTCTGATACGTGCCACGACACTCTTCTTCACGAGTCAGGTTATAGCGTAGGCTCGCTACAAAAAAAAGTGAAGTAACCGTTAGTACAAACTACAAGGACTCAATAAAAATCACCAACTTTGGTCAGCGAAGACCAACACAACCTAGGATAGGCTGAAACTCCGACTTAATCCTAAACGTCGGTTCCCCTTCATTGGATCCCGCTTGGTATTCCCACCCCGCTGTGGCAACACAGAAGGTACCCCGCCAATAGGACATGGAATCCTTCATATTCTCAACAAGCTTGGGC
The DNA here is from genome assembly GCA_001662545.1 of Rosa x damascena. Lineage (NCBI taxonomy): Eukaryota > Viridiplantae > Streptophyta > Magnoliopsida > Rosales > Rosaceae > Rosa > Rosa x damascena. The sequence continues at coordinate 141,954 of LYNE01000075.1, forward strand.
GCCCCTTGGCGGCGACTCAAGTTCACCTGCCCTCGGCAACCTTGGCGCTTCATGTACACTAGCTCGTAGAAGTGTAACACCTCCGCCACAGTTGGCCCCTCACAACCGAACAAGTGCCATAACGAGTTCAGCGCCATCATCAACCGCCACATATTGGGACAAATCTGGCCAAACGCGAGGCCAAACTAGCACACCAGAATTTGGAGATTTGGCAATAGTGGAAACGACACTCCTTGGCGGAAGATCACCTTTTCATCCAACGTCGGCGGGCGCAACTTCACTACACCTGGCAACCGAAATATCCTCTTCAACCGGTTGACGGCAGCAACGATCATCGGCCCTCCCGCTTCGTCGACAGGTGTGCCGTCACGGAGGACCCACACTGACTCAGTATCCTCCCCATCCAACTCTCCCCTGTCGGCGAAGCCGCTAGCAGCACTATTACTCGCCAACCGCTCCTCACGCCTATTTCGGGCAGCGACAGCCTCCCCCGCCCTAGAACTCTCTTGACGCGAAGCACGGCCCATTGCTACTTCCCCGGGTATGGTTTGTAGCGGCTCGATCTCTAGCAGTTCTGGCAGTGAGGTTCCTGCATGGGCAGACGGACGCAACGAGTCAATAAAAATTCTATCCGCCACGCTGAACGACACGTCAGACCCGGAGTCCTCACTGCTTGAAATTTCTACGACGTTAGTCATCCCAAACCCTAAAACCCAAATCAGTCAGTTCACACAAAATCTAACCTATCCCTATGTCAGTTGCATCAAAGAACATCAAGAAACAATTACCCAGAAATTCCAAAACAGGAACAAAATGCACACTCAACACCGATTCGACCATCTAGCAATTCCCTAAACAGCACCTCTCTGCCAAACACCATAAACCTACCCCCAAACTTCACTTTGCACCCTCGGAACACACTGGGGGAGAACAGGTCATACCCCAAAACAAAAACAACAAAACCCAGAAATTGGCAGTAAACAACACAGATCCAATGAAACAGGAGTGGAATTCGAGATACTAACCTTAACACAAACTCTGGTCCAATCGAGAGCGCTTGTCTTCACCGGTGAAGATTTCGTCCCCCCAAGTTCAATAACTCCACAGAATCGTGGTAGTCCTCTTCACAAATCGCAGATGAACAGAGCTTGAAGACAACGACTTCGGTTTCAAGTTTTCGCAAAAGTGTCAAATCTTCCCCCCCTTTTTTATGTCAACGTTAGAGAATTCTAGGCCGTCCTCTAAAAAACGACATTATGCACCAGCCGTACACGTGTCCCACGTCTGCACTTACTCTCCGGACCCTCGGTTACAAAATCCATAATTACTCGCATTAATGGCGAGAAGACGGGCAGCCTGAGGAGGCACACCTCCACACGCTAACCCCTTAGAAGCCAGCCATGTGTCGACCACCTTCAGACGAAGCGTCTAATGGAAGTAACTGGCGGAAGGGAAGATCACCAAAGGGACGAAGTCTCCGCTAAGCGAAACTCCGCTAGCGGAACTTCTCCCTTGTCACCTTCCAAGGGATGAAGTCTCCGCTAAGCAAAACTCCGCTAGCGGAACTTCTCCCTTGTCACCTTCCAAGGGACGAAGTCTCCATTGAGCAAAACTCCGCTAGCGGAACTTCCCCCTTATCACCCTGCAAGTGAGGCAGCTCCCGCCACCCTACATACCTCAGGCGGAACTCCCTTCCCATCTTGCAAACTGCGTACTTTGCTGAGCACAACACCGCTCACTAAGATACCGCCAAGCACGTCCCCGCGACGCTGCTTCCTGCTTACTACCAGTGGGGGGATTTCCGCCAGCGGCGGCTCCCGAGGCGACGCCTCATTCTGCCGACGACTGCCACGCTGTGTTACGAGCAGATTACGTCCCTTCGGGACATGGGGACTTGTCAACAGTCTACGACCGCCCTGATCAGGCACGTTGACCCCCGTCACTTGGGTACTAAAGATTGGGCTCGCTACCCAACACCCTCTGCTCCGTGCAGCTCCCCATCAACAAACAATTTACCGACCATCCGGAGGTCCATCTTAGCCGGGAAGTGGGGGACTCCCTGGGGGGCCTAGCAGGGGCCCACCCGAAAGGGTATAAAGCGTTTGCTCAGTAAATCCATGGTCGACAATGCACTGACGCTAATTATGCTGTTGCAAGTCTAGCGGAAGGTAACGCTTCAAACCGCTGAGTAACTCCCCAACCAAGATTGCCCTCCTTGACTGGGGACTTGTACCTACATGTGCATTTGCAAGCATAATTAGCTATAATGAGCTACGCTCATGGTACCGCCAGAGGTACAGACTCCCGCCAAAGGAGTGACCTACGGATACACAGCCAGGCGAGCTACCCCCTGAGCCTTAGATCGCCCCCAGATCACTGCCGACGCGCTGCCGCGCGCCATGCCAAGAGGGCATCAGTAGCTCCTAACATTGGGAATCGAAGCACACCAGTCCCACATCGAAAATAAGGAGAAGATCAGCCTTCTCCTCATCTATAAAAAGTTCTCTCTTCTCTCCTCATTAATGACGCATTGACTACTCATTTATTGTTAAGCTGTCTATATGCATCGACTGACTTAGGCATCGGAGAAGTGAAGACTGCCCAACGCGGTCTCCCTCGGATGCCCTGTCTTTCATTTGACAGCTAGCGAAGATCATCAAGTCCTTAGAGTAGTGGTCCGCCCACCGGACCCGCGTTAAACGAAAGTTCGGCTACCGCCAGACTTTGAGCATTAACATTTACTTTAATTCTCATGGCATAAAGCAATAAATATGGGATTAGGACTCCTCCAAGATGTCATGGATGATTCTAGAGTCTCACATGCTTCAATCTTTGGGCCAAGCTTCTTCATTTGGACCATTTCGAAGCCCATTTGTGACGCAAACTTTGACATTGTAGAACATTCTTGAACAATCTTGAGTTATCTTCAAGCCATAACATCTCCTAGCCTTCCCATGCATGTATCCTAGTATCATCAAGACTCCTAATACCAACAGGTTTCCTAGTCCAATTAGGACTCTTCATTTCTTATTTCTGCATTTCATTTCCACGAGCTCATTCCTAGTTGACTCAGGATTCCTAGTTCAACTGGGATTCCTTCTCCTAGTCGGATTGAGAAAACTTCATTTCACTACTACAAAAATTGAATCAGACAACACCTCTCAGACGACGCATCATAGTTTTCCGTCGTCTGATTGATTTTTATTTTTTTATACGTCGTTTTTATAAAACTCGTCGTCTGATATGGAATTATGAACAGTTCACAAGACGTTTAAAGATAAAACTGTTGTGTGACCCTAAAAAAATTGAGCGGCAAGTTTCCCACCATGTCTGTGGTGCCAAACCTCGTCTCAAACCCCAAATTTTCTCCCAACATGTATTAATCATACGACGAGAAACAATAAAACTGTGGTCTGATTAATATGTTTGGCAGAAAGGAAGAGACGTTCCACCATCATTTTTCTCCAACTCCCCTACGAGGGAAGTCAAATTGATAGGAGGCAAATTTCAAATTTAAAACTCATGTACTCATACCACATTTTTATAAAATTCTGTTGTGTGAGTCTTTGTAGGGCTTGTCCAAATTCATAGGGCAGGGCTTGAGACCCTACACTTAAGCCAAAAAAATAACAAAAATAACAACATATCGACCCAAAATCCAAAACCCTCACTCCTCACTCTCGACAGCGCCCCGCGCCTCAGTCTCTCTCGACACAAACCCAAACCCAAAACCAAAACCCTCACTCTCTCTTTGACAAAGCTCTCTCTCTCTCCTTGACAAACCCTATCTCTTCTTTGACAAACCCCACCAAAGCGCTCTCTCTCTTCGACAAGCCCCGACCACATGGGTTATTCGATCTGGGAAATAGCGAAGGCCTTCATCGATGACCACTCCGAGCTCACCGCTAACCTCTACACCCAGGCCATCGTCGTCGACCCCAACAACTCTGAGCTCTACTCCGACCGCACTCAAGCCAACATCAAATCCAACAATCTCACCGGTAAAAACCGCTCCTCTCTCTCTCTCTCTTGCAATTTCCGAAGCCTGTTCTTCATCGTCTTCTTGTTTTGTTTCTGAGACCTAAAATTGAAGAAATTGAATCAGAGATAGGAGACCTCAGATTGCCAGGGCTTTGAAGTTTTCTCAATTAGATAGTTGCTTCTCAGCTTGTTTACGTTTTCATGGTGTTCTTCTCTCCTTTTTGTGAATCTTCGTCGCCATTCTCTTCTGGATTATTCAAGTTCCTGAATTTCCTCATCTGGGTCTCATTCAATTTTTTATGTTCTTCAATCTTCTGGGCCGGTGAGTTTTCTCTCAACTTCCTTTATTTTTCCACTTTTTCTCATCTGGGTCTCCTTGTTTTCTCAATTTCAAGTTTTCTGGGATTCAAAGTTGGGGGCTTTTTCCTCAATTGCTTGTTTCAGTGACACAAAGTTGGGTCTCTTTTGTTTTGGGTTCTGGATCTTATTGCTACTGCATGCTGGGTTTCTGGAGAGATTTTGGTTCTGGGAGTTGACCATTCTCAGTAGATTTGGTTTTTCTTCCTTGAATGTTAGCTACTAGGTGGATTAGAGTTGGAATTTTTTATCAGAAAGTTGGAAATTGAGGCCAGTCTCAGTGTTGTAAACTAGGGGATGTGATGGTTTTTGGGCTCTTAAGTTTTGTGTGAGGAGCTTCTTTGCTGTTGCCAACTCTATTGGGGGTCTTCAGGGAAACAATGTTTCATACTCAAGGAACTTGTAGTGTTCTTCTTCCTTGAATGTTATTAGAAGCACATTTTTGTTCTCAGCTTATTAAGTGAATTTGGCGTTTTAGTTTAGTTTATAATTTTACAATGTCTTGACTCTTTGAATGTAGGTTCAAACTCTGACTAACCGCAAAGAGGAGTTCCGTAAATTGCTTGAATCGTATAAGCTGAGTCTTGTATACTTGCAAGGAGAGCAGCTTGAAAATGATGAAGTTGGTTCTTGTGCCTGGAGAGATGCTGATTTGCCAACTGCTGAATCTATATCCAACATCTTTCCACATTGCCTACAATTGTAAGTATTAATTATGTTGAACTCGTGAAATGTTTAACTTTTTTCTTTGTGACTGTGTATATGCATTCTGTTCTCTTTGTGACTGTGTGTTTAATTAGGTGTACTGCAGATTGCTGCATTTCATTTCCCGGGTTTTAGTTGATGATTCATGTTTTGTTCTTTGCTGCATTTCAGATCATAAAAGCATAAAATTGGAATGCTACTTTAGAAGAAATGAGGATAGTAACCCCAATGTCCCCCCATTGTCTCATATGGTTGAAATAAAACCCGTGTGATTATTTGTGCAGAAGAAGAGAATCTGAACGAAGTCTGGAAGAAAGAGGTGGAAACAGTCTTTGAATCTCATGGCCTTTCATGCGAATTGAACTGGGATGAGTGTAAGATGACTGTTACTGCAACAGAACGTACCTTGTTTACAGGGGTGCACGTGCTCTCTGTGTTCTGGCATGTGGTCTTGGCACTGAATGGGTACTGACATCAGATCCTTTGTTATTGTTTTCTTATTTGATATGATCCTATATGTTCAACATGATTTCTTGATTTAACTAGTTGCTAAGTTAGGTAGGTGTTCTTTCATCTTCTTTAGGCATAACGTAATTATACTTGTGCAGGATGAATAATATTCATTTAGTTTACATCAGAACAACAGCATCTTAATGAAAAGTTGATGTTCAATTTATATTATTAAATGTTCTTGTTATTGTTGCTATTTTCAACTTAACTGAAAACTCCAGGGAACTTAATCATATGATACTTCTTTTTCTGTTGAACAATTTGTTTTTACTATAATCATATAATTATCATAAGAAACTGAGTGTTTAATTAAACATCATCCAACACTAACAAAAGAGGTGTTATAGTTCCTTTATTTTATAGGCACTGCACTATACTACAATCATAGCTATCACTCATATGTATAATCATACAATTATCATAAGGAAGCATGTCATTCGCTAAACTTCTATGCACTGCACAATAAATAAATATATATATATATAGACGCGCATATCTGTATGCAAACACACATACACGTACCTACTCCATACATGTTTATATTTATATTCAATATTTGCAGCTCGGCAAGACTCCTGTTGTCCTTTTCTTGAAGTACTGTTAAGGTTGACTGTTGTTTTAGGAACCTAACCACAGGGTTAAGTGTGGGTTATGGACCCGACCACCGGGGTAAATGTGGATAAGAAAGAAAGCTGCCTATGCCTTGAACAAGGGTTTGGGAGTAATTGAAGATAGGTCATGTACAACGACTTATTGTATTCTTGTAAGTACTTTGCTTTCCCTTGCACCAACTTTTTAATCTGACTTACACATGTATAAGCCAACCAATCGTACTGCTAACATTTTTAGCTCTGCATGATGTTGATATTGATGAGGAGGTTGATGTTATAATTTCAGAGTGGATGGGATACATGCTTCTGTATGAGGTAGCTATCAAAAGTTTCGTATATTATATTCTTAAAATGTTGGTTATTGGATTGTATAATTACTGCTAGATTATAATTGTGCCTCTAAATTATATACATGGGCATATATGGTTCGAAATTATTTTGTTGACATGCTTACTTTTCAACATAGAGTGTGGTTGGAAGTGTCATTACAGCCAGAGATCGCTAGCTAAAACCCGGATTGAATTGTCTCCAAGTTCGGTATTTTGAAGCATTCAATGTTTCTATTGCAGAGGACGAGGCGTCTGTTTGAATGACACATAGTTGGACTTTGCGGTTTCTGCGATTATTGGGAATATTTTCTCTGCGATCTTCACCTTCTTCTTTGCTTTGGGTGAGTTTTTATGGTCTCTCTGTCTCATTTTACTTTTTTGGGAAGCACTTATTCTCCTGGTTTGTTTTGTTCTGATTGTTCATTGTCTTTCTCTTTATCGAAGTTTTTGTCTTTCTTGGCTGATGGGTTAATGGATGTTATTTGTGGATCTGGTTCTGTTTTGATGACATGGGTTTTGTGATGAATTAGATTTGGGTTCTTAAATCATTGATATCTGCATCCAATATCAATTGGGTCTCCGTTGCTTTAGAAGAGGAATTCAATTTCATGCATTAGAATTTGCAGTTTCTCATAAAGAAATGAGCTCACTACTGATTGTTGCTGTACTTTAGGTACTATATGTGGCATTGCTATCTCTATTAGCAGTTTTTGTGCTTTTTGACATCCTTGGGTATTCAAGCAGTGTCTTATCTTTACTGCTCCTTGTCCTTGCCCTTTTCTGTTAATATGAACTCTGTTTTGTCTTCATTTGTCACTTTTGCTGGCAAGAGTTATATTATCAC
>LYNE01000075.1:163000-175726 GCA_001662545.1 Rosa x damascena
CTGAAGCTCGGGGGTGCCGGAAAAGCGTGAACGCAAGCTCGGGGGTGCCAAGAAGGTATGAACGCAAGTTCGGGGGTGCCGGGAAGGCGTGAACGCAAGCTCGTGGGTGCCGGGAAGGCGTGAAAGGAAGCTCGGCGGTGCCGGAAAGGCATGATCGTGAAGCTAGGGGGTGCCGCGGAGGGGTGAGCGGGAGCTCGGGGGTGCTGGGAAGGCATTATCATGAAGCTCGAGGGTGCCGCGGAGGCGTGAGCGTTAGAGCTCGTGAGCGGGGAGCTCAGGGGTGCCAGGAAGGCGTTAGCGGGAAAGCTCGTAAGCGCGGAGCTTGAGGGTGTCGCGGAGCGCGGTGCTAGTGAGTGGGAAGCTTGGGGATGCCGTGAAGGCGTGAGCGCGGAGCTTGGGGATGCCGTGAAGGAGTGAGCGCGGAGCTCAGGGTTGCCGTGAAGGCATGAGCGCAGAGCTCGGGGTTGCCGCTGAGGCGTGAGCGTTAGAGCTTGTGAGCGGGAAGCTCAGGGATGCTGTGAAGGCGTGAGCGCGGAGCTCAGAGGTGTCGCGGAGACGGTGGGCGTTAGGTAGCGAACCTAATCTTTGATACCCAAGCGTTGGGGGTTAACCACAGGATCAATGACTGCCGTGAGCTGCGTTAACAGGTCCATTTACTCTTTCCTGGAGGAGAAAATCTTGACTGTAATGCTGTGTAGTGGTCATCGTCATTATGAGGAATTGCCTTACCACTTGGTGGTTGGTCGTGGACCATAGACTCGTGGAGTCTTAGACCAATTTAGGTCTCTTTCCCGTGGGGAGAGTTTGACAAAGTATGGTGCTTGGAGGCTAGACCATATATTTACATAGAGTACATGTAAAGTTTGTAATTGTATGAACAATGACGAATAAGTATAGCAAGAAATAATATATGGATCTTATGGCCATGTGACATGCATATTAGATAGTTCCAAGTGTGATGGGTGTCCATATAAAATTTTGAGAGTAACTTCCGATGAAAGCTATGAAGCATTGTGAGCTTGGAACTTAATTAAAGCATGTTGGATGTGTTTGAGCAAGTTCGGTTGTGTTCAAGCAAGTTGGGTGTAGTTGAGAGGGTAGGCGCTGTGCAAGCATGCGGGGCGTGGCCCAAGCAAGTCGTGGCCATGGTCGATACCCAAGCGAGTCGTAACCTAAGCGATTCATTTATCTAGGCATGCTTAATTAAGTCATAGGTGCCACAAGCCTCTAGATGTGGCATAGTTTGTTTAAGTGAGTGTCACATTAAATTGATTTAAGCATGGCATGTGTATAGTATGTACTAGTAGTAAAGTTGCTAATAACATTTTTGATATTGTTGTAAACATGCTTAGAGGTCATGGAGACATAAAGCATGGCATATCTAGCATGGTAGACGTAATAGTAACAGCAATACATAGTGTACGCATGCCTAAAGTCATAGAAGCATGTAAATGTATATCAAGTGAGAAATATTGTAGGCATGCTTAGAAGTAGTAAAAGCATGTAAAGGCATGGTAATAGCTCTAATTGTATGAGCGTGTATTGAGATATAGCATTTTACTTATCTTATGCCGATTTAGAGTAGGTTGGAGTTGAAATTGGCATAGGTACCCAAATCATGTTGGAGTTGTCCAAACATGACGCTCCATTGCTTTGGAAGAACACCATGGTAGATGACCAACGTTTTCATTGACTGATTGAAAAGGTGTCCTATATGCCTCCTTAACAAGATAAACGATAAGCCAGAAGCCAAGGTTGAAGGTTGGTGCTTAGCGGTTGACGCTAGAGCTTGGCGAATGCTACACTGGCATGCCATCGTTGGTGTCTGCTAGCGGTGGTTAGCCAGCGAAGGATGTCCAGCGGAGGGTGGCCAGTGATGGATGGCCAGCGATGGATGGCCAGCAGAGTGGTGGCTAGCGGAGGCTGTCCAGCGGTGGATGGGCAGCGAAGGGTGGCCATCGGCGTTGTGCCTTAGCGGAGCTATCTAGAAGAGGCCACTGGTGCGTTGGGCTTGCTAGCGGAGGCCTTCTAGTGGAGGATGCCTAGCGGAGTCTGTTGACGTCTACAGCTAGCGGTGCTGCCTAGCGGAGGATGCTTAGTGGAGGATTCTTAGTGGCGGATGTCCAGCGGTGGATAGCTAGCGGAGGATGTCGAGCTGTGGATGGCTAGCGGAGGATGTTTAGCAGTGGATGGCTAGGGGAGGATGTCTAGCGGTGGATGGCTAGCGGAGATTGTCTAGCCGTGGATGTCCAGCTATGGTTGGCACTTGAGCAACAGGCTGATCGATTGGTGTTGCTCTTGTTGTGATTACTTCACGCTTGGCAGAGCAGTGGTCGATGACGGAGTTTGATAGATGATCATAGTTGGTTACTTGGCTTTGTAGAGCATGACGACTCATAGAAGTTTGATCACTTGATGCCTCCCTTGATGTCGACAAGAGACTCATGGGTGCCCAGCGGGTATACTTTTGGGTGTCCAGAGTAAATAGGCAGCCAATAGTTTTTTTTTTTTTGGAGTGGTGTAGCGTTGACCAACTTTGAGTTGGCACTGACCAGAGTTGGTTGGCATTGACCAGCCTTGATCTACGTTGACAAACCTTGATCGGCGTTGACCGAAGTTCATGGTACGTGACGAAAACTTTGTGTTGGCTTCCCATAGACGGCACTAATATTAATGTAAGTGACCGAGAGGTCTAATTAACATTAGATAAAGAGAAAGAGAGAGTAAATGAGACACGAGAAGTATAATGGTTCGTCTCCCGCCTTAGCGGGAGATTACGTCTACTTGAAAGGTTTAACTAGTGTATTGGGCCTTGCGGCCCAAGAGGATTACATGAGGATGTCATGGGATCATGAGTAAGTGGGAAGGAGTCTCCTTTTATAGGGGAGGGAGGCTCCTTCCTTTACATGTTCTTCAATGTGGGACAAGAAGTCTCATTCTAGTCTAGAAATACATATTATGAAGGCATATTGGCAAGGCCAAAAAGGTTGCTTCCCAGCAAGGTCTTGGCCACTTCCGACTACCACGGGGTAGGTTGTATGTCGGGCTACGAGATGTATGTCTCGGTTGGGTCTCACCATGGCTTGTGGGTCCCCTAAGAGGGTGTTACTTATGCTTGGTGATGTAGCAAATTAGCTTGCTAGTAGAGGTATCTACATATGGCGGCGCAGCCGAATGAGTGATAAAGCAAAAGGGGAGAATGATAGGGTAGGTCACGTGTGAGGCGCGTTCTTTTCTAGGTTTTTAAAAGATTTTGTATTTTTACATTTTCCCTAATTTGTTTCCTTATGGTTGGTTAGGTTGTGCTCATGTAGTATTTCAATATCTCTTGTTTTCAGTTATAGGCGCAATCGATTCTGCCTAATATGTAATCTTTGTTCCCTTTTGAAATATATTTTGAATAAAATATTCTAGTTTCACACTGAAAGAAAAAAGAAATCATGTTAAATTTGGGAATTTAAGAGAATCTTCATCAAGTCTAGCCATTTTTTTGTCAAATTTTAGCCAAAATAACTAACATTTCATTTTTGGCTAGCCACTTTTAAAATACGTTTGCATAAGTTCATTTTGTTTAGCTATTTTTGTATTTATATTATTTATGCAATGAAGAAAAAATAGTTTAAATGTATCTATAAATTACATATAATAACTTAAAAGGAATGTTTTATAGTGAGATTATATCATGCATATATATACGATTTTCGATGTTATTTTTAACGATTCTGTTTCTCGACCTACCGCTCAGCTAGGGTTTGGGAGCGCCATTGTCTATCGATCGAAAAGTTCCTATACCTTCTCCATTTTTATGGAGTGCTTTTCAGACTTCAGCCTACTTTTGAAAAGCCTCGTCCTTGTCGGAGGCGTGGGAGTGAAGGTGTGTACTGATTGTTTTGGGTTGGAGGATGGCAGAAGTCCTTAAATAAGCGTGGTGATCAGTGATGGTAGTTGTTGAGATGAATTGGATCCAGGTTTGGATGGATTGGGTTTGGTTAAGAGGCAGCGGGGTTTGGCTTCCATGACTGCGTAAACAGGGTCTATGCTTGTAGTGAGGCGGCGAAAGGGTTAAGATCATTTTGTTGGCGGTGGTCTTGGGTGTTGCAGTCCAGGTTTTGGATATGGGTCTAGAGTTTTCACTAGACTTGCGTTGGTGGCGGGGGCAGTGTTAGCAGTTGTGATGTTGCACGTGGTGACTAGCATGCAGACTACGGCGACAACCTCGTGGCTTTTGGCAGGTCCATTTTTCTTCTTCCCCTTGACGTCGTGGTTGGTGGTGACAGTGTGGTAGCACGCTTGCAAGACTCTAGGGTTGACTTGGTATACGCGATTCAACACCAATAGTTGGTATTGCAAAGGCATATTGCCGATATGGCTCAGATTCTGGCCAATAACTTGTGCTAGATTTGGTGAATGGGTCAGCATCAAATCCAAATATGGGATCCGGGTGGATCTTAGATCAGGCCCAGAAATCTAATGCAAATTCTCTCTTGGGCTTCCATCCAATTATTGTACTGGTTTTGGGATTATCATGTTTATAATTATTGGGTCGAGGATCTCGGACTATGTTATTTGTTCAAAATGGATCGTATGCCAACGTGACCATATTCTAACACCCTTGGCAGGCCTTTTCTGTCTAGGAGGATCCCACCAGAGCACCAATCTTGATTAATTTACGCTATTTCTGACTAGAGAGAGGACTTAGATCTGAGAGGAGCAGCTCTTTTCTTTTTAACAGAAAGCAGTGATGAATGGGACGGAGCTGATACACTTCAGCTGGAGCTTATGTATTGGGGCAGTGGTGGCAGTTCAGATAGCAACTAGGGGTTGTTCACAGAGCAGCCGTCTTTCCCTCTCAAGCGGAGAAGACTGGTGTGTCCTTCTGAGAAGACATACCCTTAGGAAGCTTAACGCTTTACTCCCGGAAGAGGTTTCGATCTTTTGATGGAAGATTCTCCCCTATTCTTCGCGGAACTGACTTTTGTCATTTTGTGCATTGGATATGCATGGGTAGTCATACCATTAACTACAAAATTCACAGCATCGCAAAAATCTGTAGTGGTAAAAATCGCTTTGCGCTAGTCCTCTAGCTATATTTCTATTTTCATGTACTATTAATTGATACAATTGTTGCATCTATTTTCATATTTGTTACTTTTTCCTTTCGGATGCGTTTTGCATCTCTCCGCTGTATTCATTTTCTTTTAATAATTTATGGCCTGTCAACTAAAAAGAATACTTAAAATGAATGTTTTAAATTAACAAAAAAAATAGAGCATTATCTCACTCTCTATATTTAGGAGCAAGATATTAAAATAGAGAGCCACCTAGAAGTCTGGTGCAGCTATATATTAAAATTAAGAAAATAGAGATAGCTATATTTAAAATGAAAAGCCACATCTCGTTCTCCATATTTACAACTGGGAAATTTTTAAAAACAGTACATGAGGTATGGGCCATTGAGAATTGTGGTGAATTTACTTTACAAAACATCACAATGGTGCCTGGGGTTGAAAATCCGACACATTTTTGGTACCTGCCATCAATAACACCTTTAACCCATGTGCTATTATTCATATTTCAAAGGGTAATTTAGTATTTTCACTCTCCCCCCCCCCCTCCCGGACAACCCACAACCCAATTTTTTGTGTTCGCTGCCTCTTTCTCTCTCAAATCTTCCCCAATTCTCCCTCTTCTTCACGCATTTTAATCCATATGAGATTTTGGGTTAAAATGCTTTAAGAATCAACTTTTAATCGCGATCTCGTCCTTCACCACTACCGAGAATCACGGTTTGGTCGACTGCAATGGCTCAGTATGGTGGAGTAGTCTGCAAATGCACAGCTAAGAGGAGCTTCTGGTTCAGACAACAAAAGCAGCCAATTTTCAAAACGTTTCAAGAATTACTCGCTTTGGATGTCCCTCGTATTTCTGCTCCAAGTGATGGTATTTCGTTTCTGTCTGCACCACTAACTGAGTAGAATGCCTTCTTACTTTTGGATTGGATTCGTCAACTAAATGATAAACAGCTTTACATACCTCAGAAGTTTTTGACATGCATAAAGGAAGGTAGTTGGCTGGAAGTTACTTTGAAGGGCTCTCTTGGTTATAGGCCACCATCCCAGACATTTCTACTTAATTCATCATGGGAAAATACTTTGCATAATGGATCTGTCTTTGTTGACATTCCATTGATTGATAAGAGCTTTTATGGTGAGAGCATTAGTGGATACAAGGAGGAGCTAAAGACAATTGGGGTCATCTTTGAATATAGCGAAGCATATGACTTCATTGGTAAGCATTTCATGTCTCTGGCAACTTCATCCTCATTAACTAGAGGAAATGTGCATTCCATTCTGGGTTTTTCTTTGAACCCAGACCTAATAATTTTTGATGTGTTTCAAAGACAGATAAAGATTGAATCTGTATGTGATGGGTTTTCAATTTGATTTGTGGTCGGTGAAGATGATTGAGGAATGGAATTGGAGAGGGTTTGGCGGTAGAGGAACATAGAAAGCTGTGGGATTGGGCCGGTCTCCATTCTCAGTTTTTTTTTTTTTCCATTATCATTGAAGAGACGGATTTGCCTTCATAAAATTGATGGAAATCTGGCATACTAACAGTCAAACTAAAGGTATGTATTTATGTAACCCAGGCACTATTCTAAAGCTTTGTAAAGTATATTCACCTTAATTGTCAGTGGCCCATACTTCATGTACCATTCTTAATTAAAAATTTCCCTTTAGAAGTGAGATAGCAAAATGGAGAGGAGATTGTGAAACTTAAATTAAGGAGTTAATAAAATTGACGAAAATGAAATAGTTGTGAAACATTTCAAAGATTGTGGAGCAAACATGATGTAACTTGAATTATACGTATATTACTTTTGAGTTTTGAGCCATCTTCCTATTTATCAGAGCTTTAGCCTTTAGGTAACGAATTTCTTATGATCATCTTTTTATAGAGCATCTTTAGCAATGCTAGTCATTTTTGAGTCAAATTTTAGCTAAAGTAGCTAAAAAGTCATTTTAACTAGCCATTTTATAATTACGTCTGCATCAATGCTCTCTATTTTAGCTAGTTTTGAATTTATATTATTTTTTAAAATAAATATTAAATAGTTTAAATGTATTTATAAATTACATAAAATAACTTAAAAGGAATGTTTTAAATTATAGAGAGTTTTATCCCGCTCTCTATATTTAGGAGCGAGATAGCTAAAAGTTATAATAGAGAGCCACTTAAGAGTTTTATGCAGCTGCTAAAATAGATAAAAAGCTAAACATGCTCTCCAAAATATATAGTTAGAGCATCTTTAGCAATGTTAGCCATTTTTGAGTCAAATTTTAGCTGAAGTAGCTAAAAAGTCATTTTAGCTAGTCACTTTAGAATTACGTCTGTATCAATGCTCTCTATTTTAGTTAGTTTTGAATTTATATTATTTTTTAAATGAATATTAAATAGTTTAAATTTATTTATAAATTACATAAAATAACTTAAAAGGAATGTTTTAAATTATAGAGAGCCTCATCCCGCTCTCTATATTTAGGAGCGAGATAGCTAAAAGTTATAATAAAGAGCCACTTAGGAGTCTGGTGCAGCTGCTAAAATAGATAAAAAGCTAAACATGCTCTCCAAAATAGCTAAGGAGCCACAATAGAGAGTCGGCTAAAGATGCTCTCATTGGTTAATTTCATAATACATTTAATCTTCAAGTGATCCATCTATTTATCTACCTGTAGTAGGTAATTTGAGGTAGAGTAAATTGTATGTAATTTATTTTTCTGTTCAATAAGTAAGTTAATAATTGGTCATTCATTTTAGAATCTAAAATAATGCATTATGGAACATATACCAAACATATGAAGTTGATTGATTGCCTTTGACTTGGGTGATGAAGATATGCATGAGAGACCATTAGATTGGAAGGAAACTATTGAGACCATTAGATTGGAAGGAAACTATTAATTTGGTAAACAAAAATAAATTAGGATAAGAGCTGCAACGTTATCATATAGTAGGAAGTTGATCATATATATTTAGAAATAAATCATCAAAAATAATTAAATATCAGGAAATAAGGAGGGAATGACATGTGTCTTAAACCAAGAAATGGGATGACAAAAATTTAGCTAGATTTTGGCGACTTATTAGAATCTCTGATTTCGCCTTCTTCTTTTTTCGTCATTTTTTTACACATCCTTGCCTCCATAGGTGCTAAGCCTCAGTTTTCATCATCTTTCTCCTTTGAGAGCTAGCTCTAATCAACAAATAAACATAAACTTCATAGTTGACTCGGTCATCGATCAAACAGTTGATTTCTTCTCGGGGATCTAAAAAACTCTTCAAAACTCTCCTTTTCTTCTCATCAAGTTCATTCTTCCTACATTAAATAAAGTTGATTAAAAATGTATATTTGCTTTATGGGGGTGTATTCAATCTAGATTTTAAATGATTATGCAGATTCTATTGTATCTCAAAAGAAAAAACACAGAGAGAGAGAGAGAGAGCCCTGGAGAGAAAAAGGAACGCATTGTAGGTTGCCATAGCCTTCGTCCTCCATCCGGCGGCGCGTCCCAGTGACGCTGTCGTCGAACGGGCTTGTTTTCAAAGGCCTATTTTGGCAGCTTGGCTTCGGGTTAAGGTTTCAAATCCTGGCTTTTTTCAAGATGGTGGCATGGAGGGTGGCGGTGGAGGGCGAGATATTATTGCAGCTTGGCTGGTCAGGAATTCGGGTTGATTATGGGTCGCTGTGGTGGGACGATAGGGTCAACTGGGATGGGATTTCCGTCAAGACTGGTTCAGAATGGCATGTGGTTGAGAGCCCCCGTAATATTTCTTTTACTTTTTAGCACATATATTTCGCACATAGGAAAATTATTGAGACGATAAGGAAATAAGGATTGGAAGTTGGATTTGGTGTTTGTGCATTGGGCTTGCAAATAGGTTAGATATTATAGTGAAAAATCATATTAAGGCCCAAAGCCCATATGGAATGACATTTTTGTCATTTCTCCTTTTGGGTATACATATAGGAACTAAACCACACCCAAACCAAACCCTAGCCTCATTTTCATTTCAGCTCTCTCTCTCTACCCGAGACTCTCTCTCTCTACCCTCTCGCTGGAAATCGCCCAGCCACCGGAAACGCCTTATCGGCCGCTGACCGCCGCCGTCGACCACCGTCAGCCGCCGCCGGAAAATGCCAAAACCTCCAAATTTTCTTGATTTCTTCTCCTCTACCCAAATCCGAGCACGATATCATGAGATCAAGCCTCAAATCCTTGAAATCTCTCAAACCCGAAGGCAAACTAGAGGGGTTTTCAAGATTTCTCCATTCATAGGTTTATTTGAGGTGAGATTCTTCATTCTAGGCTTGAATCCGAGTTTCTATTACGTTTTGGATAAAGATTTAGTGACATGCAAGTATAAATTTCAGATTTATTTGGAGCTATCTCCAAGTTCGTAGTCATAATCAAAGGGAGAAGAGTAAAATCATCATCTTTGGGTAAGGTTTCATACCATAGCCTCGAAATTTTGGGTTTATTGATAAGATGGTAATTTGCATGTTGGTTTTGTGTAGAGTTAGTTAGAGTGTTGTCAAAGGAGCCAAGGAGGAGATCGAATGAGTTTTTGGTGAAATCCAAAGGGTAAGGTTCTTGGGTTGAAGAATAACCCTCATCCTCACAAATTCGGCAACTTTAATGGAGTAAATTGGTTTTTGCTTGGGTTGGATTATTCAATTTCATTTGCATGTTGTTTTTGGTTGAAAATGATGTTTCATGGTGAAGAGTGAGAAGAAAAAGGAAAAGAGTTATTTTAATTAATTGAAAAAAAAAGGAAAGTGGAGAAAAGAATTATTGGAAATTTATTGGTATTAAATCCTATTTAAAAGAGGGTTTGACCAAACAGAAAATAATGAAAAGTGAGGAGGATTTTTGGCATGGACTAATTGGACTTAAAAAGGTGGAATTGGAAAAGAAGGAATTACAAAAGGAAGGATAATAAAAGTAAATTTGGCTATTGTTGGAGAAAGGAAAAGAAAATTGAGAAAGAATCATTGGAGAATAAATTAGTATTAATTGGATGAGTTATTATTCTCCAAAATTAATAGTCAAGAGAAGATTATTTGACTAAATGTCAATTAATTTTTAAACCAGAGACAAAGGTGAGTTATGGAGAAATAAACGGAACTATTCCAAGATTTCTTTGCAAGATTTGGTTTTAATTTTGAAATGAGAATGCTTACTTAAGGAAAGTCTTTCATTCTAGTGAAGTTGCCTATTTGGAATTTATGAGAATTAGATGGCCTCAATTTAATTAACGAGATAATTAGATGCGCGAAATATTGATTAGCTAAATGATATTGAAAATTCTACAATGTGTTAACGTATGACATGCATACAATTGCCTTAAAAGTGGTAAAATGAGTCCTCAAAATAGTAATATTAGTCCTCAAAGTGGTAACATGAGTCCTTAAAGTGGTAAATTTTCTTAGTTTACCGTATGAGTCCTCAAAATAGTAATATTAGTCCTCAAAATGGTAACACAAGTCCTTAAAGTGGTAAAAATAGTTGATGTATGAGAAATGTTAACATACCATAGCTTTACCCAAATGATATTAAGAAGGAATAATTATTAACACTTTAATTATTCAATTAGGGACTCAAGTTCATGTAGGAAACTTTAGCAAAGCGGACCAAAGTGGGGACACGACTATTATATCCAGGTAAGGTGAGATGTCCCTTCCATGTTAGTGGCATTTCCTGTGTGTATATGCTTATATATATATATATTGTTGCGTGAAAAATCCTGCATTGTTTTTGGTTGTCATTGTTGATGCCTCGAGATAAATGTTTCCTTATTTGTTGTTGATATTTAATTGTTGAGATAAAATCCGAGGCTAGACATGCTTGTATGTCGGAGATATGTTTATTTAGTGACCTGAGAGTGATAGGAGCTATGCTTCCTACGGTGTCGAAACCATGAACCTCCGGAGGGGCGATATGACCATATGTTGTGTCGAGCCCGTGTCACCTTAGTAGTGTACGTAGGAAATCGACAGTGACGTCATATGGTATTGGACCAGTAAATGGACACTCTCGCTACCCATAGCCGGTAAGGAAAGTAAATTATGAGTATTGATGGGTTTAGGCTATGATTGGTAGTTTGCCTGGTTTACCGAGTATAGAAAACCGAGGTTTCGGTCACTGGGAAAGTTGGAAACCCTGCAGGTAAGTATCTCTGAGCTCAGACTTGGTGTTAGCATACTGCATATGATTTCTAAGAAATATGATGAATATTTTTGGTTGCCTTGATTTGAATCGTTTTTGCAATGTGCGCTCATATATATGTAGTATATGTATGTTTTCGTATCGTATTTTCAAACCTAGCATCGGTTGGGTTGAGTTGGGTTGGCCCCTATTGGGCTAGTGAGGACGAATTGCTCACCCCTACCTTTCAGGTAATAAACAACCTACTGTGGAGGAGCTGGACTAGAAGCTAGTGACGTGGCAGTGTTCGTGTTTCGGTGTTGTTTCCAGAATCCTGTTTACAACTTGGTATTTCCATTTCTCGATCGCATTTCCTACTTTCAATAAATGAGCTTTATCAAACTCTGAGAGGCTCGCACACCTGAGGCGTGTCTCTTCTTTCATTGTTGTATTTCGTATTCGGATTTCTAGACAATTTGTGTTGTAAGCCTTAAGGCATTGCTTTACTTTTGTTTTTCCCTTACGACTTACCGCTACCTTTCGTCTTAAAATAAATGGGTTGTTTATTTATAAAGTGTTTGACGAAATTCAATTTCCTGAAATAAGGTTTTCAAAAATTTTAAAAGGCCTAGTGGCTTTGGGTTAGTGTTGTTTCGGAACATCCTTGTGACATGATGATTCCTTGTTGGCTTAAAGTCACGGCGCTGTGGTATCCTACGTCTCGGGGTGCCACAACGGTGGTGGGTGGCAGTGGGTGGAGCGAGTGGTGTCGTCCCCAGCCTCCTCTCTGGATATGTGGTCATGGAACTGTGGAAGGGAGAAGGGGATTGGTGATGCTCGAGACCATTGGGCGACAAGTGCTAGGAATCCAGATCGGAGCGGATCGAATCTAGGATCATTGTGGTCTGGGAGGGGGGGCATGACAGGGTGGGGGTATGGTTGTGGTGGCACGCAGGGAAGAGCAGTACAGCAGCGGTAGGAGGTTAGAGGCAATTGTGGGCCTGGCTCATGGGCTGCATATCTCTCCTTGCAATCTTGACTATTTTTTTTGGCTTGGAACAAACCTTTGGGCCCTTGTTTACTTGTCTTTTATTTTCAAAATTTATTTTATTTATGCTTTCTAGCAGTTAGTGGCCTTATGCCATTAATAAGTGGCTACTATTATTTGGTAGGACGAGGTAGGCTTTGTCTCGGTCTGTGCACCTTGAGTGCTGTGTCTGGCCTAGCTAGGACGGCAGCGAGCTTCTTGCCTCGTCAAATGGTCGCAGCCTCTTAGTAGCAGGATGAAATTAAGTGTCACCGAATTTTTCTTTCAGTGGCAACATAGTGAGAAAGTTGGTTTTAATGTATTTTGGCTCCACGTGAGTATTTTCTTTCCAGTATGTCGCCTAAATTGTAAAGCAAATGGAGTAGCCAGTCATGCACTATTTGCTAATTGGTGCATGTTAGAATACACAAAATTAGTTGAGACTCCTGATATTATTTCAGGATGCTCTATTAAGATTTATTGTCATATGGA
>LYNE01000075.1:175747-188623 GCA_001662545.1 Rosa x damascena
GGGCAGCAATTTTGGCCCTACCTCAAAAAAAAAAAAAACATATACTATTGTATTATATTAACAATATTTGTTTGGATTTTAATAAGTGCTTGGATTATTTGGACGTACAATGAGGAATTGATAAGGCTAGGTGGCTGGCCATTGTAATTGCTGCAAATACAAATAATCGAATAAAAAATGCAACAAGAGATTTTATAGACCTAATTTATTGTCCTTTTAATTTTCAAGTACGTACCATCACAATGCAATACCATCCAGACCCTACAAGGATCCAGATCCTCTCCTAACCTCACAATCTACCTAAGGTACCTAAGCTTTGAAGGAGCTAACGCCATATGGCTATTATGAGATCCAACGGTACGCAAAAAACTCACATGATTTTTCTCTATTAATTTTGAGTTTTATTTTGTCTTTTGCTAAACTTGTTTCTTCTCTCTGTACTTCATTTCATCACTTCCATTCTTCTTTCTTCTTTCTTCTTTCTGTTCTTCTTTTAATCACCAGACCCAAAATCTCATGTCTTGCTTCTATAGCCCCTGTGCATTCTTCTTAAATAGACAACCTGGGTTTATGTTTTGAGTCTGAAATTACATGTCATATCAGCGAACACTATACCAATTTGTAAAAGTGGCTTTTGGTCCAACACACACTGATTTTGGTGGCTAAAGGGCATTTGCCACTATGCAGCCACTAATTGGATATCAGTCCCCTTTATTGCAGGTGCTATTGGTACAAAGGCCACCATAAAAAAAACAGTGTGAACACAGAAACCAATGCAGCTCTTCACACTATTATGGAATTAGTGGGTCTTTCACCTTTTTAAAAAAAATTTAAAATAATAATAATAAAAAAATAAGGGATTAGGCGATATTAGTTCCTCGGAGGCAGACAATGTAGGGAGCAAGTCCCACCCTCAATCCCTAAGGAGAAGGGTCTGCCACACTCTGGGAACCCACCCCCCCATCCCCTTAAATTATTAAAAAAGAATAAGAAATACAAAGTAGTTGGGGGGACCAAACCAAAACCCAACCTGAGAAAAGAAGATACAAGCCCTTCTTGCAAAGTACAAGCAAACCAAGCAAAAACAAATTAAAAGACAAAAAAAACAAAGACAAACAAAAAATCATCACCTAAATCTATAATAAACCATGGAAGACAGGTTGCGTCCATAATGACCAGCAATAAAGGATGGAGGGTCATCCCACCAGCTATAACCCGCATTGAGCGCACCATGATTAGCAAGAGCATCAGCTACAGTGTTCCCCTCCCGGAAAGTATGAGAGACTCTAACATGGATCATATGGGTGAAAGACAGACAGTTAGACCATGCCCTCCGTAGTCTCCATGGAACTAACTTTGGATTCTTGAAATACTGAACCACAAGCATACAGTCGGTTTCGAGCCAAATGTGAGTCCAACTCTTAACCTAAGCAATCCTCAAAGCCTCAATAACTGCAAACACTTCCGCATCAATTGCACTGAGAGTCTCCACTTTTTTACCAAAAGCTCCTCTAAACTGACCCTCATAATCTCTAAATATCACCCCAAATCCAGCTGTGCTACTGCCTCGAAAAGAACTATCTGTACTCACCTTCAACCAAAACACTGGGGGGGGAGATCCATTGTACTGGGGTATATTTTGGAGCCTTTACAGTCAAGGATGAAAGACCTAGCACGGCGAATAGGCCTTGCATTCTCAAAGGGTTAGAGCATGGCATAAAGTGAATGGAGGCAGATTCTTTCAAATAAATTAGAAACCAATGCTTGAAACGTGCTAAGTTAAATGTTCCCTCATGAAATCGGATTTTGTTTCTCTCCGACCATATGCACCACAGGGCATTGCAAAAAGCAAAACTCCATAGAGATTTTGAAGCACTAGTCATCCCATTTAGAAAATCTGGGGAGAGAAGATCAGCAAGAGATGTACCCGGCAAAATACTCTTGCAGAAAAAAGAAGCAAGCCTGCTCCAAAAAACATGGATTAAATCACACTCATAGAAAAGATGATTTAAAGACTCACCTTGTATTCGGAAAATAGAGCACTGAGAGCAGAGAGAAATACCCCTTCTGGCTAACAAGTCATCAGTTAAAATCCTCTTTTTTAAAACCATCCAAGTCACTAGGCTCTTGTGGGGCTGTAAAGCCTTATTCCAAATTAACTTGCACCAGGTTACGAAAGGTCTAGGTGGTGAGAGAAACATGAAAGCATTCTTGGTTGTTAAAATTCCAGCTGCATTAGAAGGCCAGATGACTTGGTCCCCCTCATTTTCCAGAGGCAAAACCACATTAGAAATTCTTGAAGCAAGATCTGGAAAGAAATAAGAAAAAATAGGAGGAATTGCCCATTGCCTATTTTTAATAAACTCAGTAACTCTGGATGGCATAAGGGACTGCACCACTGGCGTGATATGATGAATGGAAGAAATTGAAGCACCCAACCAATTGTCCGAACAGAAAGAAATTTTGCTACCATCTCCCACCAACCACTGGAGATTAGAGTAGAAAGAATCCCATAATTTTTTAAGACCAGCCCACACTGAGGATCGTTGATAATACTGAATAGGGAGCAAATCATGGGAAAAGAATCGCTCTTTCAGGAGGGCTGCTGAAGGGGATGAGCCATTGACTATGTTCCAACAATTCTTTAGGAGCAAAGCCCGGTTAAAATGAAATAAATTCTTTAAACCCAAACCTCCTTGCTCAAGCGGAAGACAACATGTATCCCAAGCAATAAGTGCTGAGCCTTTCTTTAGGGGGTCACCAGACCAGAAAAAGTTTCGTGTCCATTGCTGCACCTTCAAAAGAAGAGACCGGGGCCAAGCATAAACTTGAAAGCTATGTAAGAGCTGACTGTGAATAACAAAAGAAATTAGTTGAAGTCTGGCAGCCTGTGAGAGTTGTTTACCCTTCCAAGAAGAGAGTTTACATCTTACTTTGTCTGCAATGGTTCTGAAATAGGATGGCTTCGGACACCCTTTATAGATAGGGAAACAGAGATAGATGAAGGGCAATGAACCTTCTCTGATGCCCAAAACATGCTGGATGTAAACTCTGCGCCGCTGAGCATATTTTCCCAATAAAAAAGATGATTTACTCTTGTTCACAACCTGACCTGAATTAATTGCATATTCATCCAAGAATTTCACAAGAGCACGAAGACCACGTGGGTTTCTTTGCATGAATACCATTACATCATCAGCAAATAGTACATGAGAAGGAGGTCGTACCTTTCTTGGAGCTGCAATGGGGGAGATTTTTCCCTTTGAGACCAACCTTGATAAACCTCGACTTAAAACCTCTTCTGCTAAACAAAAGAGAAGCGGCGAAAGATGGTCACCTTGTCTGACGCCCCTTGAGCATTGAAAGAAACCACATGAATTGCCATTTATTAAAATTGACAACCAAGCAGACTTTAGAATATTATGAATCCAGCTGATAAATAATGAATCAAACCCAAAAGCTTGAAGAACTCGCAGTAAAAAACCCCAATCTAATGTGTCAAAAGCCTTGCTGATATCGAGTTTGATAGCAATATTACCCCATTTACCATTTCTATCCAGAAGGTTCACACATTCAGATGTAAGAATAATTGGGTCCACTATTGAACGACCCTTGATAAAACCACTTTGGTTGGAGGAAATAATCCTGGAAGCAACCAACCCAAGTCTGTCAACTAAAATTTTCGTGATTACTTTGAAAATGAAATTCGCCAGTGCAATTGGACGGTAATCTGAGATACTATCAGCTTCTTCCTTCTTTGGTACCAAAATGATTAAGCTGGAGTTGAAATGGGGGAGAATAAAACCATTGTCAAAAAAACTATTTACCGCAGCAATTACCTCCAAGGCTACCACTTCCCAGCATTCTTGGAAGAAAATACCTCCAAATCCATCAGGACCTAGCACACTGGAACCATCTAAATTCAACACTGCTTTATGAATCTCCTCTGCTGTTGGCTTAGAGGTAAGATTCAAATTCTCTGCCTCAGTTACTAGAGTCGGAATTGTGCGTGCCACTAGCCCTGTGTCAATGATACTGGAGTCCCTACTGAATAAGGTCTCAAAATGATCTACCACTTGGGATGCAATCTGATCCTCAGTATGAAATACTTCTGACCCCACTTTAATTGATGTCATAGTTTTATGAACTCGACTAATCTTCACCATATTATGTAAAAAAGTAGTATTTCGATCCCCTTCAATTAACCAACGAACACGCGCTTTGCTTCTCAGGAAAGATTCTTGCATTGATAAGTCTGTTTGGTAATTCAAGGTGGCCATGTCTTCATGTCTGAGTCTGGCCTCCGAAGGCCCCAAATCTGAAATCTCCTGCTGTATACTATCTAGCACTGCTCTGGAGGCTTTAACTCGCAGATTAATGTCACCAAAAGAATCAGTGTTCCAAACCTTCAGCATAGCTTTAAGAGCTTTCAGTTTAGTTGCAAGGATATACATTGGACAACCATAAACTGCTTTATTGGTCCAAAACTCTCTAACCATTGCAAGGAAACCTGGATGCTTAAACCACATACCTTGAAATCGGAAAGGAGCATGAGGAACAAAAGCCAATCGAGAACAAGAAACCATGATGGGATAATGATCAGAAGAAGCCTTTGTAAGCGTACGGCACTCAAATGTTGCCCATGCCTCAAACCAGTCTGAATTACCAAAAGCTCTATCAAGCCTAACATCAGTTCTACCATTTGACCATGTATAGTACACTCCTTTAGTGTCGATATTCAACATGCCACAAGAAGTGCACATTTGTTGGAAGTCCCGACAAGCAATTGCACTAGGAACTCTCCCTCCCCGTTTCTCATGCGCAGCAAGAACACAATTAGAATCACCCAGCAAGAACACAATTAGAATCACCCAGCATCAACCACGGCCCTTGAATTCTATTTTGATGAATATCAGATAAATCGTGCCAGAGTTTACGGTGACCCTGAATGGTAGTTTTGGCATAAATTGCTGTAACGGTACAGTGTACACTATCCAGAGAACAAGATACCGTTATTTGCTGATCAGTTGCAGAGAGCAGAACAGGCCTAACATCAATAGGACACAACAACCAAAGATTGGGAGCTTGTGACCCCCGATCATTAGTAGCACATAAATTAATATTCAAATATTTCCAGAGAGAACTGGGAAGTACTTCAGGGACCACAAAAGGTTCAGAAACAAAAACTAAGAAAGGCTTATATATATATATGTACCAAATTTTTTAAAGCCCGATGTGTGTCTTCGTTTAAAAAATATAGCCTACCAATTGATAACAGTGGCAAAATTGGTAGGCTATATTAAAAAAAATGCACCAAATAATTGGTGCATATATGATCTTGTATTGTATTTTAAATGTATTATACAATAAATTTACAAGTTAAAAATACATCCATAAGAAACTATACACTACTAGAAGTGATACTCTTGTAAGATTCGTCAGTGATTCACAGGGTTCCTTAAGACAGTCCCTTTGCAGCTTCTTGACTTGCAATTTTACAAGCGCAACTCTTTTAACTCATTGCTCAAGAACCAAAGGCTGGCAAAACACTAAACAGAAGCATATCCACATTCATTCAAGGAGATAAAAAGTTATGCAACTTTAAATGACTGCATCGCTTTGATCTTTTCATACTAACGTGGATTATAATTTACGTTGATCCAAAACTATGTAGGCAAGCGTACCTTATCAAACACGGGAGAACTCCTTAGCAGACTCCAAACACATATCTTCAGATTTCATTATTACTTCTAACTGTAAGTAACAAAAATTAAATCATCACAAAGTATTAACAGCAATAAGCATTACATTAGCAACCATGAAAAAAGTTGGGTCTAGGTTTCTAGCATTATACTAACTTTAAGACTATCCTAACTCCAGACCAAGAAAACTCTTGACACTGAACATAAATTAATTCATATATGGATAAATACTTATTGAAAAGACTAGAGATGGAAAGTAACATTTGACACACTCTGGATACAAGTTAAATGCAAAACACTGATAGATAACTGCACATAGAGACTGTCCTAAAAGCTTGCACAATGAATCGACTTTGGTTAAATTGTCACTTGATGAAATTGCATCTACAACAACATATTGAAAATCATTAGATCAATGAGATCATACCAAATAATTCAACGTGCGAAGAGAAAATCCTTTTGTGTTGGATACATGATCCATAAGGCGTCCAGGTGTAGCAACCTTTAGGGAAATATAACAGTATTAAGTACCTAACAAAGTTACACACAATTGTCAACTTAAAGAAATTTCTACATCCTTTACGGATTCTTATGTTGGCACAGAAATACGTATAACAAACTAAATTCTTATGTTGGCACAGAAATACGTATAACAGACCAAATACGTATATTCAAAAATTTACTTAACAGGCGCCATAGGATAACAACACGAAAACAGACTTCATTAAACCATACCTTCTTTATGAGCAATGCCTAACTGTCAACAAACCAAGATTCTAAAAAGCCCAGACATTCAAGTAAACTATAGTATAGACGTTAAGGAAATCAAGCCTCCCATACTAGAAAAACACAAACTTACAATAATGTGTGGCCGCTTTGCAAGCATAATAGTCTATTGGACCATATTCACTCCTCCAACAAGCTGAAAGGATTAGGTAAAAGAAGTTAAGCAACATAAACAATGATTAAATTTACATAAATCAATAAGAAACTATGATGCAACCATACCACTGGGTTAATTCCATAGCTTTAGAAATGATAACGTTATCATACACTATAGATCTAATATAAAGCACCAAAACACATGACTCTAAATTGTTCAAAACTGTTTGTCCTACATAAGAAAAATCTACAGGATAGAACTTGAGCCACTACAAAACAACCACAAGAAGCTAGCATGAAATCACTAGTTTGTATCCAGTACCTTGATATCCCAACAATACCCGAAACCCTTCATCTGAGTGTGATTACATGTGGTACCAGCCCTAGTTCTGCCAACTCAGCAACACTAACATAAGAAAGATGAAAAGAAAAAATTGCAGAGGGTCAATACACAACAAGCTCAACATAGGTCCAAAAAAGAAGAAATAGCAATACCTTGATTACCAGAATCAAACACCAAGTTTCCAAAAAAAAAAAAATTTGAATAAAAAACAGCAAGTAATTATGAATGCATTGTTTGCATCCCCAAGTAATAACCTTGCAGCTTCATGAAGGGAGATAGATTCTACCTAGTACCTACAAGCTCATAAGTCAAAATCAAAGATCGAACCAAATTTCCAAAAAAAAAAATGCCACTGATAAATTTTGGTGGCTACTAGTTAGTCCCTATTGGGGAAATTTCTGGTAGTGGAAATCAATTACCACAACTGCAAAATGGAATCTCAAAATGAGCACAATCACCATTGCTCCCATCAAATTTTCAAAAAAATCAAGAGCTCCCATCAAATTCGTCGAAACCCACTTGAGAGTGTTTGTTAAGGGTGTTGAGTGAACTGTTATACCATCAATTGTGTTTCTTCTGGAGTTTTGGGTTTGATAGTATGGTATCAGATCTATCCTTAGATTCCTCTCATCAAAATCCAATAATTACAAGGCCTACTGTGTTTACAAGCCTTGATCCCTCTTTCCATCAATTGTGTTTACAAGCTAGCCTTGATCCCTCGTTCCTACCTCTACTGCTACTACTATAGGGCCATCGGCATTCGGGAATACAACTCTTTCATCAAAGCATGAGCAACTCCAATGCTCTCAGAAGATTAACCACATATATGGTCACAGAAGGAAGTTTGAGCAAGATGTTCTATGGTATTAATGATCAGTCTGGGTTTTTGTCATGGTTGAAACAACACCAATTCAATTGGTGACTAGCATTCCCTATTCCGTCCCATCAATTGAATCCCAACCAAATCCCAGAAGAAAATTTATCAACCACCAAAACCCATAAGGATGAGTCAAGAACTCAACAAAGACCAATAAAATTTGAACCGAAGTGGAACTGAGTGGAAGTAAAATCAAGTCAGATTTGGTCCAGAAGAGAGTTTTGGAGGTTGAAGATTAGAAGAGTGTATCGGTGGAGGAAAATATCATTGGTTTTTGTCTTTTTGTTGTCAATCACTATGTGACACTATTGTGGTCATTGGATATTTCTGTTACACATGTCATTACGTGGTTGAAAACTTAGGAAGGTTAGGCAACTTTCTTGCTTAGGAGAGGATCCTCTTCCACTCTACACACCTTATATAACATAGCATCAACAAAGCCTCTATAAGTATAGTTGGCAACAAATTGTCCTACTCTGGGAAAATTTCAGCAAACAATTGCAATCTTCTTCTTGTAATATGATTATAGACAAGACTCAGCAAAACCTTGTTGGATACATCCGTATCTTCCGTCGGTGAAGGTATTTCAGTTGGAGACAAGATAACCTCAATGCCATCATCTTGGGGTGAGCAATCCTTGCAACTGATGACGGTAATTGGGGTCTTGCCGGTGTTATTTGGCTTTGGCAATGAGGTTAACGCTACTGCTGCTGCTACATCTGTAACAGCTATGGCCTGATGGGAAAAGTGGGTCTTCAGACTGGGTGTGCATAATCCTGAGCTACTTGTAGACTTTGCACATTTGTTCCTGGGAAACAACACAAGGTCAGTTTCAGTAGTTGAATATGCATGTCAAAATTTGGCAGCTAATTAGCGCTTATCCGACTACTAACCTCTGATATGTTCTTGGCAGGGAAAGAAGTTGGACGCAGATTTTCTTAGCATTTCAGTGAACATTAGGTTCGCGTACAGAACCAACTAACAACTGCACTGACTACTAAAATGTTCCTAACGACTAAGTAAATTTGTCAGAACACTATTAGTTTCTTTCCTATAATTGTCAGGCTTGTACGTGGATGGATAGCACACAATCTAGTACCTGTTTACTTCAGTGAAAGTAGGTAAACTTTCCATGACTTCCTTATCAACTCTAGCATTAACTGAATGTACAAAAACATGACTTCAAAGTCTTAACGCCAAGCCAACAACTTATTATAAAGCTGTGACCTTGTAGACATTACTTCAGGAGTAATAGCTTCATCTTCGATCTATTAGGTTTCATTTAATTTCAAAATTCCCATTCAGTCAATCCCAGAACCGTAGGATCACAATAAGTGGTGAACCATTTACTACAGCAAGCAACCTAATTTTACATAAGATCAAGTTACATATAATGAATCGTAATACTGCAAAATTCATATAAAAGAACAAGTACATAGCTCGAATATGCTACGAACAATTTGATTGGGCAGTGACAGTAAGCCAAGACTAACAGTACTGCCTCATCTAATGTAATTCGGTGCAACCAACTCAACCAAGTCCTTGGTCACAGACTCACAGGTTTAATAAAAAATTAAAAAATTAAAAAAATTCAGCACTTAGTATTTAGAGTTCAAACGCATATATACTGAATGATCAATGTGCAACAGAAACCAATAACTAGCTAAACTTTGATTGGTACAATTCTCTAACTTGAACCTTTTCTTTTTCTAAACCTATCTCAAACTTTAACCACGTATTAGCTAGCTACCCTCTACCCGTCTTCTTGAAATGTTAATGAATTAATGATGGAAAATATTTTTCTCATGCATTCATTTCACACGTCAAAACCATCAGCTTGGCTAAACACAGCATTTTCAAAGATCTCGAGGAATAGTAATACCACAACTCATATATAATGATTTTGATACAGCAAGTAACAACATTTTCTGCCTTGTGCTTATGTATAACCAAGCAAACATTACTGTTCAGTAAGCTTAAGAAGCACAGGAGTTTAAGCAGGGCCGGCCCTGACTTTTGGGAGGCCTAAGGCGAACAATTGAAATGAGGCCTCCACATAAAACTTGAAGTATAATTTTACTTTCTTCTTCAAATATAACTACTTAAAAGTAAGAGAAATTTTAAATACACCACCTCAATTACTCAATGCACATCCCTTATATTTTTTTGTATTATTTTTTCATCAAACTTCCATCTATGCCCCTCCTCATTAAATAAATAAATTAGAAAAAAAAAATAGGTCGGCTATGTATCATGAATTTTTATTTAATAAATTCTTTTACTAATTTTTATTTATTTATTGTGAATTTTAATTGCTAACTAA
This sequence comes from Rosa x damascena, assembly GCA_001662545.1. Classification (NCBI taxonomy): domain Eukaryota; kingdom Viridiplantae; phylum Streptophyta; class Magnoliopsida; order Rosales; family Rosaceae; genus Rosa; species Rosa x damascena. The sequence continues at coordinate 185,875 of LYNE01000075.1, forward strand.
TTCGTGGACATATCAATATGGTAATTACTAATTACTTTCCTTCCTTTTCACATCAATGAGGTTGGTAAATATCACTAGAAGATTGAATAACTTAACTTTCTTACCTTTGTTGTTTTTCAAGTTGAAAAACTTGAGGCCTCTAAGATTTTAAAAAATTCAATATATGTCAATATCTTCATGATCCATATAGTCATGGACAATTTTAAAATTTGTAAAGAATGAGTCATGGTCAATATTAAAATTTGTAAAGAATGAGTCATGGTTGTTGTTTTGCAAACCTGAAAAGTGATTGATGATGATGTATTCATGTATCCAAGATATATTTGATGGTTTTATAACTTTTCACAGTATGTTTCAACCAATTTGGTTGCTTGTTAATTCTTCATGTGGACTACAATTATTTCATCTGTCATTGACGTTCATGTATGATATTGAAGAGAGGTCGATTGTATCATGAAAACGAAGATAAAATTTAACCTAGCTATAAGAAACTATTTAATTAATAATTTGATATATAAAGCATTTAATTCTTATTTTATTTTTGTGGAATCTCCTTAGTTTGTTTTTATTTTTATTTATTTATTAATTAGGGGTATAGATGGAAATTTGATGATTAAAAAAATATGGGGAGTGTGTATTAAGTAATTGGGGGTATGTATATTATATAAAACTTCTCTAACAATAAAAACATAACAAGAATAATAAAAAGTTCATATAAAATTTTTCAAAAAAAAAAAAGAAAAAAGAAATTAGGTGTCAAATGCCCAAAAAATTAAGGTAAAAAAGCACATGAATTAAAGTATAAACAACTAATACAAAAATAAAATAAAAACAATTAAAAAATTGAAAGAAAAAAAAGGTAAAAAGGCATATGAATGACGAAATAAAGAAAAAATTAAAAATAAAAGGGTTATTATCACAAATGGTACCTGAACTATACCTCAATCTTATCGATGGTACCTGAACTTCAATTTTGATCACAACCAGTACCTGAACTTTTCGATTTCATTTCAAATGGTACCTAGAGCCACATCCGATCACTATTCCGACTAAAAACTGCATGGGAGGCGATCATAGTGATGATTTTTGATGGTTTCGAGGGTTCTGATCATATATAGTGATGATTTTTTGGTAATAGACTTGCCTTGAACTTCTTTTTTGTTTTTTGTTTTTTTAGATTTGGCTTTTTTGGCCGGAATAGTGATTGAAGGTGGCCTTAGGTACTATTTAAAATGAAATCAAAAAGTTCAGGTACTGGTTGTGATCAAAATTGAAGTTCAGGTTTCATCGATAAAATAGAGGATAAGTTCAGGTACCATTTGTGATAATAACCCAAAATAAAAAGCCAAAAACGAAACAGGTCTAGGTGGGAATCGAACCTTGGTATTTTCATGGCCACATTAGCCACTTACCACTATGGTAAAACCCTAAATGGACGTGGTGGTGGCCTCTTCTTCTGTGTTGCCTACTGGGCCTTCAAAGTAGGTGCCGAACTCCCCGATACAAATTCATGTGCCTCTCCTAGTCAAGGCCTTAGGAATTGCAACAGAGGCTAAATTGAGATTGAATTTGGGACAGAGGAGATTTAGAGAGATTAGGTTTTCGAACCTTTATAAGAACTGATGAAGGCTGGGATTGGAGTCATTGCGAGTTGATAAACTGGATTTAAATTTTAGTTTCTTCATTTCTTCGAAGAACACAGAGAATGAGATTAGAAATCGAGGATTTTTTTTTAGGGTTTCATTCTAAACGACGCGTTTTTAGACTGACAAAGGGTTAGAAAGTTTCTATGGTCACATGAGGTTGAGTGCATTATAGAACTATAGACAGCCTATCATAATGTGCGACATGTGGAATATTTATATAAAGGTCTGCTCATCTAAGGGACAGTTTTTAAGGGACTGTGAGGGACAAGTGAATCTGATAGCTGAAAATAAATGCACAGTTTTAAGTTGTTATAATTTCTTCTTTTATATTTAATACATGTGGTTGAGATGCATTTGTCCCTCACAGTACCTTAAAACTGTCCCTTAGGTGAACAAATCTGTATTTATATATTTTTGGGTTTTTTAACTGGCCAACTCCGTGGACCAGGACCGGCCTGGCTTTTTTCTAAACTGGTCTGGTCCTCTCATTCTTATTTATTAAAAAAAATAAAAAAAATAAAAACACTGGCCCGAACCAACTGGTTTGGTTCAATCCGACTCGATTTTTTGAGTTTTCGGGTTAAAATGTCCACCCCTAGTTTAACAAAAATGCTTGAGATCCCAAATAATTTTACCAAATATTAATACCAAATGATGTGGCAGGTGCCATATCATCAAACTATTTTTAGCATATATTCTTATTTTATTTTTATTCTTTAAAATAAAAAGAGTTATATAATTAAAAGTTATTGTTGTTTAATAAGAAAAAATCTATATGATAAACAACAGAACAAGGAAGAAAGAACCTTAAACAAAACCTTCAATCATGGAGACTTTAACATGCAATTGTAGGAGAAGGCTATCAGTCAAAACATAAAAAATAGAATACGAAGTTGTGTATGACTTTGACTTTGTCAAGGGGAACCCAAAGGCTTCCTAAGCTCAAGATAAACCCCTTCGGCGCATGTGAAATGCTTCAACTGTGCATTGTAGCATAGTGTCTTGGCCACTTTGACAGCTTCGGGGTTCGAACCTAGGTTGGGGAGCACACCCAACTAGGCAAGACCACTAGGCCACTTGCAGTGATTAAGTTGTGTATGACT
>LYNE01000075.1:188872-203023 GCA_001662545.1 Rosa x damascena
ATTGATTTCGAAATTCTAAATTACTTGGTATCTCACCCCATTTAATTACAATTCATTTAAGAAAAATTTAAATCAGATGGTTTCTAACTTTATTCTTGTTTTAAATGAGGATGTCATGTATAGAAATTCATTGTGTTTATAATTATAGAATAATATAAGGAACTTATGATTATTTTTTTCTTTTTTCTTTTAATACATAAGTGTCTATTTTGGTCATTTAACCTACCTATAAAATCTGATTTGAAATATAAAATAATAGGGATGTGTATTAAGTAGTTTGGGGTGTGTATTTAAAATTTCTCTTATTAGTCTTCTCGTAATGGGAAGCAATATATTCTTCGATTACCTAAGTCAGTCAAGATGCGATTCATAAATGTTTCTATGATTGGGTGAAGAACATCATTGTAAGAATTTATATTTATCTGCAACATTCATTTAACGTGCATGAACAAAAGTTAGGTTATAATATGCATGAACCCACGACTATTGATCCACTATATATAAATTGATTATGATGTTGAAAAACGTTCCCACGCCATTGTAGCTGATCAATTCTTTAGGTTTACTCTTTCTCGACCTATCTTTATTCAACATACATAGAAATGAATGAAGACAAAAGCATACTGCAAATCTCAACTACCATGAGACTCATACGCAAGTTGCTTTTAGTTGAGGTCATAAACAAAACTTCACCCTTCAAATCAATAATTTACCAAAAAAAATGTAAGTTTCTCACGCCATGCCCATTTCAAAGAGTTTGAGATATGGATTGTTCTTACAATGACTATTATGGATTTTTCAGTGCAAGATCAATGTCCATATTGCATATCTTTGGCATGCCTATAGAAGGTTTCATTAGAGGTATCATAGATTACAAGAAGAAGTGCTTCAAACCTCGTTTCCTAAATCAAGTCCTATTGACAATCCATTGCATTCTACAGTCAAACCACTGATCCCATTCAAAATCAAGTGAAAATTTGTGGAAGAATGTATATTGGCATCATCTTGTTCCGCTCCAATTACTCAATACGGCATTCAATGCCAAGTGGGTCAAATCACATTTTTGCGGATTACGAATCGTCTCAATTACGACTTTATCTTCTTTTTTTTTTTTTTTTGAAATTGTGATTTCATTGAATCAGATAACGATTACATCGTTTCGAATGACATCCCTTATAAAGTCGGGAGCTGTTACCAACCAAAGTTGGCTTACATTATTCCTAATAGCATGAGAAGCCAACAGATGTGCAACCTTGTTAGCTTCTCTTTTGACATGTATAATGCTAAATCCAGGATTATCTCGTAATAAAGATCTAACCTCTTCAATCAAAACATTCATAGTAGAGAGATCATGGGAAACCATCTGGATGGCCTGGACCAACAAAGCACAATCACTTTCAAAGATTACCTCAGAGTGCTGCATGGTTTGAGCCATGATTATCCCATCTTTGAGCGCTGCAAGCTCAGCATGAAAGGGGGACGTAAGCAAGGCATATGGGCGCACTTGACAAGCAAGGAAGATGCCATCACTATTCCGCAACACGCACCCTCCGCCACCGTGTCTTGAAGCGGCCTGATATGCACCGTCACAATTCATCTTTAAGACTCTCTCTGTAGGTGGTTGCCATCGAATAGCCTCCCTATATTGTTGTGGAGGCCTTGCATTACTTTTTCTTGAAATCCTCATACCACCCCATCGTAAGTAGATAAGCCTCGGAAGCAAGCTTGCTTTTTTGGTCCCAGACCTGCACATTTCTATTCTTCCAAATGCCCCACATAAGCATGATCACCTTGTTCATAACCTCCTTGTTAACCTGTGAAGCGACCGCTATAAGCCATTCTTGGATAGATGTAGCTGGGATACTCTGCCAATTCATCCCAGCCCGACTCCAAACTTCCTGAGCATAAGGGCAAGTCACAAATAAATGCAAACTGTCTTCGTGCGTATGATCACAAAGAACGCAACCTAACTCACCATTATACCCTTTGGTGCTCAAGCTAGCTCGTGTTGGCAATATCTGACTAGCAATTCTCCAGGCATTGAGTGCTGCTTTACCAGGTACTTTTGCGTTCCAGATAGTCCTCCAAACTCCTCTTAGCGGGTCAACAGGTGGCTTGGGAGTTAAAACCATGCCTAATGCCACATCCCTTGCCACGAAATAGGCACTGTTGGTGGTGAACACTCCCTTCTTATTAAAATGCCAAATCTGTTTGTCCGGCCTAGCTGACCGACTCAATGGAATGCTCAAAATTAAATCAATATCAGCTGGACAAAAATATCTTTGGAGAAGTACCAAATTCCAGTTCCTTGTATGCGGATCAATAAGCTCCATAACAAACTTAGGTGCATCTTGAGCAGGGGGAGATACTGGGCACCTCGGATAGACATCTGGAATCCAATTATGATTCCAAATATCAATCTCGGAACCTGTGCCTACTTGCCATATTAACCCTTGTATGAATACTTATTAAGCCTCCAAAATGCTGCGCCAAGAGAATGACGGGGCATAATACTCATCATGGGGGTGATATATTGCCTTATACAGTCTAGCTATCAAAGAGTGAGGCTGCTGAAACAATCTCCAACTCTGTTTCGCTAGCATAGCCAAATTAAACCAATGCAGATTCTTGAACCCCATACCGCCAGCCTGTTTGGGAACACACAGTCGTTCCCAAGACCGCCAATGAATCTTGTTCTTTTCTTCCGAGTCACCCCACCAGAAGCCCGCACACAGCTGATGCAAGTCATCACATAGACTCAACGGTAGCTTGTAACAATTCATAACATACATTGGCACTGCTTGTCCCACTGCCTTAATTAAAATTTCTTTACCTACACCACTTAACAGCTTTGCTCTCCAACTCACAACCTTCTTAGTAAGCTTCTCCTTCAAATAACTGAAAGCTACAAATTTCTTCCGCCCCACATGAGTTGGTAAACCAAGGTATCTATCATGTTTATCAACTCGCTTCACTCCCAACAACTGGGCTAAAAATTCCTGCCGATCCAAACTCATACCTTTACTGAAAGCGACCTCACTCTTCTGGAGGTTAACCCGTTGTCCTGAGGCTATCTCATAGGTTAACAAAATGTTCCGAATTTGTTGACATTCCTCTTCAGTTGCAGTTCCAAACAGAAAGCTATCATCTGCAAAAAGCAAATGGTGTAACACCGGAGCATAAGAATTAATCTGTAACCCCTGTAGCCACCGTTGTTTGACAAAGTGCGTGATCAAAGCCGACAGTCCTTCTCCACACAGAATAAACAAATATGGAGATAAAGGATCCCCTTGTCGAATGCCCCTAGTGGGTCTAACATAACCCCGCACCTCTCCATTCACTAGAAAAGAGTAGCTGACTGTCTAAATACTAGCCATTACCACTTCCACCCATGCCTCAGCAAAACCCAATCTCAGAAGCATACTTTTTGGGAAACTCCATTCAAGCCTGTAGTAGGCCTTGCTGATATCTAATTTCAAAGAAAAGTGTTCTGCCTCAGGCCTTCACTCATTATGTAAGAAGTGAGCTACCTCCGTTGCAACCAAAGTATTATCAGAGATTAATCGGCCCGGCACAAACGCACTTTGTAATGGAGAAATAACCTTTCCCAATAACACTTTCAATCTGTTAGCCAAAACTTTAGAACAAATTCGGTACAGGACATTACATAGAGCAATGGGGCGTAACTCTGTCATATTCTTCGGCTCCTTCACTTTTGGAATAAGAGTGATATGAGTAAAATTCACCTCCCGAAGAAGATGACCAGAGGTTAAAAACGAACGTACCGCATCACACACATCTTTTCCAACTGTAGTCCAAAATTTCTGATATAAAAAGGGTGACATACCATCAGGTCCAGGAGATTTTGAGGGATGCATCTGAAAAGTCGCCACCCTGATTCCTCGTCAGTGTATGGGGCTAACAGTTCTTGATTCATTGTAGGCGATACCCGCCATGATACTGTTTGTAAAATCAAATTCATGGCAGTCTCATTTGTGCCTTCAGTGGAAAATACGTTTCGATAGTAGTCACTGACAACTTTCTCAATCTGAACTGGTTCTGTCATCCAGTTACCAGACTCATCATTCAGCCCTTTAAGATTGTTTCGTTGCCTCCTGTTGGATGCCCTTCGATGAAAATAAGCGGTGTTTTACAGTTTTATTTTATTTTTAAATGATCTACACAATTTCAAATTCACTTGATTTTTGTCCTTATGAAAAAGTCAAGAAAAATAGGTGACTCAATTCGCCAGAAAAAATAGGAGAGACCTAGGATTGGAGAGAGCATAAGAAATTTTTCAACCTGTCCAGAGGCGCCCCTGAGTCGATCGTGGCTCCCTGCCTCATTGACAAGTAGCGACTCTTGCCGAATGGGGTCTTGGGATCTCAGGGTTCCAGCTTTGTTAATCGTTTCATTGGTTAAGGTAGGGTATGTTTCTTTGCTTCTCTCGAATGGTAGCGGCATTGGTGTGGAAGACAGATGTTGGCGATCGATGTGGAGAAAGTGGTCAGAGGCCAGATCATAGAGGCGACATGCCATGGATCATATGGGTCTGAATTCTACTCTAAGGTGGGTCGCTAGATGGAGGCGGCAGCTGTGATGAATTTGGGCTTCAAGATGGTGGGCATGGCAGTGGCAGAGCACGATAATTTTTTCACCGGTTTCTCGGTGGTGACTTGGTGTGGTTTGCTGCATGGTTTAAGTATCTCTAGCTTGGGGAGTTCAAAGGCGTGGATTTGTGGTGGTGGCCTGCCGGTGGGGCACCTGATGACAAGGAAGAGGAGTACTGTGGCGGCGTCTTTTTACTTTTGGTTAATCTTGTTTTAGTTAGGTTGTTGGTTAGGTCTTTCCTGGGGACGAGTTGGTTTATTTTTAGTTTTATCTTATGATAATTAGCTGACAAGCGATCCTTACACATGATCTGGTTTCATTGGGACACAGTGTGGAAGAAGGCATTGATTTTCTGGCCGTTGTCCATGAGGTGTTATTGAGATTCTCGAGATTACCTGTAGCCTGTAAGGTTGGGTGACATAGTTGGTTAGGGGTTAGACTTTTTGACATGGAAGTCAATTTTGATAACGGACCCATAACTAGTTCAGTTTTTAGGAAGGACAGTGTTCATGTCCACCACCGGTCATTCTGGTATTATGTTATTTTGGTTATTTTCAATAGAGAAGTTTTAAATACACACCCCTAATTACTTAAATACACCTACCATTTAATTTCTCATTCTAATTTTAGTACACAACCCAAATTACCTAAAATATCCTTAAACTAAAAAAAAATCATGAAATACACTATTATTTAACTACATTAAGGCTACTATTTAATTTGATTAGCATATATCAACATATTAGCGTTTTATATTGAACCATATTAATTACTTGTGTTAGTTATTGGGAAATCCATAAGGATTCATTGTTGTTCCCTTCAAATAGATGCTTAGAAATATGTTTTATATTATTTGAGTTCTCATCCACGAAACACCTTTTTTTTTTTTTTGAGTAAACCAAACACCATATTGATCAAGTACAAAATTTTGAGTCGAACATTCAACCAAAACTGTATCAGTAGTTTCTCCACAATGGCAGAACTACGAAGTTATCATTGGATGGTCAAACAAATTAACAATTACTAAGTTTTATATCTATGATGTTTTATATTAGATAATAAAAGTGTCTGAGGAAAAACCTAGAGAGAAAAAACTTAGAGAGAGAAACTTTGAGGCTGACGTGGTCATTCGCGCCTATCCGGCTGCGCCTCTTCACTGGAGTAGGCCTCTAGCCTCGCCAGTGCACAGTAAGTGCAGCCAGATGGGTTATCTGGTGGGTTAGCATGCTTATGGCTCAGAGGTTGGGGTCGGAGTGTGTGTTTCTTCGTCTTTCTCATTGGATGATGGTTGTATCCAGGGCGGTGTCATGGCTGGGGGTTGGGATCGGTGAGCGGCAGCTTCTTGGCCGGGATGGAGCGGCATCTCGTGGGGATCTAAGGATGGTGGATCGGGATCGGTGGCCACATGAGATGGTTCGCTGGTTTGATGAAAGGGATCAAGGCAGTATGCTGGTTGTCGTCGACCGCTGGTGGTCTGGAGGAGAGGCAGACGTGATTGTGATGGGGGATCGAGGCCGTCGGTGGTACAGAAGGTATGGTAGTCTGGCAGTGGTGGTGGTGTAGTGGCGACCTTGATCAGAGACGGAGAGATGCAAGAAGGCCTTGGCATGTTGGGCTTGGGCATTGTTGTTGGACCCTTTGGCTTTTTATTTTGCTTCAGTTTCTTTGTCTACTTTTCAGGTATTAGGAGTTTGATTACAATAAGTCCCTACCTAGTTTTTGCAGGGAGAGTCGGGCTGCATGTCTATGCGTGCACTCAGAGTGCCTTGTCTGCCCTAGAGAGGAGGCGAGTCCTTATCAAATGGACGCAACCTCCTAATGGCAGGATAAAACTAAGTGTCGCCGGAGTTAATTTTGGCTGACAGCATAGTGGGAAAACAAGTTTAATTGTTCTATGGCTTTGTATGAGCTTTATCTTTCCGGTATGTCACTATTGTAAAGCAAATGGCGTTGCCCAGTTATCTGGTATGCCAACCCTTGCTAGTTGGTGCATGTTTGAATGCATAGGATTAGTGGGAGGTCCTGTTATTATTCAGGATGTTTTCTCGTTACTAATTGTTCGGGGTTTAGGCATTACGCCCCCCCTCCCCCTTTGTATTCAACAGTTTCATTAATGAAGGCTTGAGGACAGCTGCACCAGCCCTTATTTCAAAAAAAAATATTAGATAATAAATTGACCAATCATAACTTCTAAAAAATAAAATAAAAAGAAATGAACTAAAAAGTGGGAGTAAAGCGATATGTTTTAAAAACATTTAATGCCATTGCTTTTGAAATTCTAAATTATATTTTTTGAGTTAAAGAGTACATACCAATTGTATGCCCATGTTTCATAGATAAGAATAGTACAATAAAGACTACTCTGTTTGAACAATCGTAGCTCAGAGTAGTCTATGCCAACAAAAGAATCTCGCCTTGTAGGCAATCTATTTTACCTAACTTCACACGCCGAGCACGTGATTATAGTACAGTAAACCCAAGTACTTCTACAAAGGCTCATAAAGACAACTTCACTAGCATAGACATTTATTCTTTAAAAAAAAAGAAGCGAAACTAGATGACTATGGGCTCCTTACCCTTGGAGGGATTTCAGCCATTTGCAACTTCAACAATAGTTCAAAAGGTCGAGCCAGTGATATGGGCCTAATGACAGCCTACAGTCTGGGAAGCCTAGATTGATCTGGACACCCAGCACATGGCACCCAACTTCAACAGCCACCCGCCTCTAAACGTCTTCCGACCATTGTCTCCGGTCATACCTACGACTCCTGCCAAAAGCGGGACCGCTACCATCTCTGACCACAACTGCATCTTCGACATCAACAACATCAACCACCAGCACAAGATCTAGCCTTCTTCCTACAACAGCACAACCAACAACAGCAAATCATCACCGATTCCACCATTAAAGATCAGCCAATCTCGTGGAGAAAGTGAACACCACCCAATCCAGATCCAAGCTCTCCTGCCCAGAGAATGGAATTGGCCACGAAATTGCCCTCAACTGCAAGGCATGAAAATCGAGACTGACAAAGATGCAGAGGCAGCAAGAACCTCCATGGGAGCAACCAATTGAAGGCGGCGCTAGGGTTTCACGAGAATGCACTCTCACTCTTGGCTATCATTGCTTTATTGATTTCCTAACATGTTTGTCTCTTCTTTAAATTCTAAATTATATGGTTTCTCACTCCCATTTAATTATAATTTATTTAAGAAAAATTTAATTTAGATGGTTTCTAACTTTATTCTTGTTTTAAATGAGGATGTCATGTATAGAAATTTATTATGTTTATAATTATAGAATAATATAAGGAATATATGATTATTATTATTTTTCTTCTAATACATAGATATCTATTTTGGTCATTTAATCTACCTTTAAAACCTTATTTGAAATATAAAATAATAGGGATGTGTATTAAGTAGCTTGGGGTGTGTATTTAAAATATCTCTTTAATAAAGGATTTTTATTTTCTTAAAAAAAAATTGTTTCCTTATGGTTGTATTCATGTAGTAATTTTGTATCTGTCATTGCCTATTGTGGGCGCTTTCGATAATGCGTAATATGTAATATTTGTTTTCTTTCGACTATTTTGAATATAATATTTACACTTCTAGCTCAAAGAAAAACGAAATTGTGTTAAATGTGGGAAGTGAAGTGAGTTGTTAATATGGGTCATAATTTTTATTTAACAGGTCAACACTAACATGAATTTCGATAGAAACTAAACGGTTGTAAAACATTCACTGTGGAGAAGAGATGATTGTAGGTATTTTACTTTTGAGTCATGCATCTTCATATTTATGTGAGATTTAGAGTAAGTCCTACAACATTGCCTAAAATTTTATTATTTTGTCAAAAATATGCCTCAAAGTTATTTTACCTAACTATTTTTTAAATTTTGCTCCAACAATTTTACTTAAAATTTAGCCATATTTGAATAATATTTATTTATGATTGGTTAATAAAGAACAAACTATTAAATGACTTCATTTTTTTCTAAATTAATTTTCATTGAAGCTTTTAACTAGTATACTCGTTTAGAGTGTCATCCCATATAATTTTGGGAGAAATACCAAACTAATTTTTTCTATCAGTAGTACAAAAAGCTTGGTTGCTAAAATGAACTACCTTATTGGCCTCATGTGGAGCATACACAACTCTATAATCAAGGTGTATCTAACCATAGTTTTTATATCTTTTGAAATGAAGGTCATCTAATAATCTCTTAAGGCATCCCATGATAGGTAATTTTTAACCGGATGGCCAAAGAATCTTGTCATCCCATGATAATATCTTGAGCCATCCCACTTTCTCTTCATGGTCTAAAATCTCATTAAAATCTCCAATGGTATGTTTGAATGAAGGAAAAAAAAGAGGAAATTTAAATGAAAATGAGGAATTCATAATTCCTACACATGAATTTGTTTGACATTCTAAACTTAGAAATTATAAATTTCTCTATGGAAAAAAAAAATTAAGGAATTGATTGTCGGAATTCATTATTTCAATATCCATCAAAATAAGGGTCATTTCAAATTTCCTGCAAAAGTTTCTTCTTAGGGTCCTTGACCCAAAGCACAAATTTGGGCCAAGGCTTTCCTACTTAACCTATCAACATTTTTTAATTCCCAGGTACCTAATTCAATGGTAAAATGACAATTTTGTCCTAAACTTAATTAAAAAGGGTGTTTCTAAATGTACCCAGCAGATTTCTTAGTATACCCAGCAAATTTATTTAATTATAAATATATCTAATTAAACCACCTAAATTCCCATACTAACCTTATCTTGTACCCAGCTAAAGAAACAAAGAGATGAAAACTTCCCAGCTTCATACCAATCTTCTTCAGTGGCTTCTGGGTTATTTCAAGATGGGGTTTTTGACTGTATTATAGCTTAGTAACAATTCTTGTTTTGAAAGTTCTTGTTTTTCCAAAGGAAAAATTTCAGTTTACTACCCTGAGGTTTGGGGGTAACATCATGTCAGTCCCTGTTGTTTCAATTTGATCAGCAACACCCTTGTGCTTTCAATTTCAATCAGCCGTGTCCAAATTTTACTGTTCCGTCCAATTTGAATGTTAACTTTGACGGAGGGGCCCACTTAAAGGGTTTAATTTGTCATTTCACTCAATTTTCCTTAAAAAAATAATAAAATAAAATAAAATAAAAATTCTAATCGGAGGACCCTATTCCTCCAGCTCTACCCACCTCGCATCTCCGATTCCACTCTCTCCGACCTCCAAACCTCTATCAATTATCCATTTCACCATTCTAACAATACACCAATAAACATTTTGCACAACACATAACAAGTACAAATCAGAGGTTCCAGCACTCACCTCCACACCACCACCACCACCACCACCACCACCAAAATCCCAAAAAAAGCCAATTACTTGGTCTGCACATCCACTCCATCCTTCCCTGCAATGATCACTGCAGTTACCATATTCAAGAACAACCCATTGCCAGCCCGCTTCCTCCCAGCCCCGTCACCAGTTTCGTCTCGTCGGCGACCACCACGAATTACTTCTTCGACGTGGCCTCCACCATCTTCTCCTTTAACATCGCGCTACAGCGGCCCTTGACCAAATCCAGATTAGGGTCGACCTCGTCGACGCCGTCGATGGCCAGATCCATTTTCAGGTGGTCGTCGAGGATCGAGAGAGGGATGTCGAGGCTCCTAGCTTGGTCCTCAGTTCGTTTTGACGTCGGGACTCGCCAGATTTGATGAGCTCCCCGAGCTTGGAGACGAAGAGGGTTTGGAGGTCAGAGAGAGTGGAATTGAGATGGGTTTCTTTTGATGACCGAATAGGAGATGGGTTAGGATTGAGTATTGGGTTGATCTAAGGGTCATTGGAGAGGAGGTGGGTGGAGATGGAGGAGTTGCCGGAATTGGAGGAAGCAAGATGGCAAGGACTGGTGGATGTGTACGGTGGCTGGGCTAGTGCCAATCATCGATTCTCTTTGGGTTTGGGTCCGGTTTATGCTGTGGTTCGAGTAGTGGTGGCAGTGTTAAGAATTGGTGGTCGGACACCATGATTTCTGGCGGTGGCAGTGCGTGGGTGAGAGAGAGAGAGAGAGGGTCATGCAGCTCAGAGAGAGAGGGAGGAGAGAAAAAGAGAAAGAAAGAAAAACCATCGGAGATGAGAGAAAGGAGGAGAAAAGAAGAAAATGTATTTGAAATGACATTTTTATCCTCCAGAGTGGGCCCCACAGTCAAAGTTAACGTTCAAATTGGACGGAACAGTAAAATTTGGACACGGCTGATTGAAATTGAAAGCACAGGGGTGTTGCTGATCAAATTGAAACAGCAGGGACTGACATGATGTTACTCCAAAACCTCAGGGTACTAAACTGAAAATTTTCCTTTTCTAAATGAGTTCCCAAGTTCTCAATTTTTGGTATGACTGATTGAATTGAAAAGCAATACCAATAATCCAACATTTGTCTGTATACGATCAATTCCATTAGACTCTAAATTTGATATCGCTATTAATTAGTATTCACTGAATCATGAGTAGAGAAATATGAACTACAAACAAGCCTGGCTAGGTACACCAACAAAGTGGGAAATGAGCAACATTTTGATGCCATGGCCATCTTAAACATCATTAATGCCATTTGATTGCTTCGATTGGTGAGGCTTTTCGAGACCGAGCTCCACAATGTCTTCAACACTAGGTGGCTTGTGTCGCGCCCTTGTTGTCACAATAGACGAAGAACAAGATGAGCTGCAATGCCCCCAGAGCACACCCAAACCCATTTGGAACCTGCATACACCATAACACCCAGAACAAGCTATTCCTTGGTCTAAGAAACCCATTCTGATCCGAATCGAACACACCCAAAATCTGAGAACCCGAAATCAAGTGCCAGCAATTTAATTTTTGTCCTCTATCTCTCTCACCAAGTCACTAACCACGGCCAAGGCCTCGTCTGTCCAATGAAAAATTCTCCATCAAGCCCTTCTTCGCAAACCAACCGGCCCCTTCCTCAATCCTCTCTCTTCCTCTTTAATCAAACTGAGCTTGAAATTTATGTATTTAAATTCTATGTGCTGGTGCAGATAAGCAATCTGCAATTGGGGTTAAGCGAATCACGAGGAAGACGACGTGAAGTTTTCGTCGTATGTTTCTTTGCTCGGTACACAATAAGGGTAGTTTGGGAAATTAGGTGATTTAATTAGATATATTTAAAATAAGGACTAAATTCAGTTTGCCCCCTCAAACTTTGGGGCAAACATCAGTTTGGTCCCTGACCTTTTTTTTTAATCATGATGATCTTCTCACTTCTATTTTACATCAGAAGCCTCCAAAATTCAAAAATGGCTTGAAATGTGATGTCATTGGCTGAGCTGGACTAGATAGCATGGCCCCATTTGTCAGATTTAATCACCCCGAAAAGGGCATAACGGACATTTCCCAATATTTTCCCTCCAAAATTTAATTTACATAATGTAATCCCTTTTTAACCACAAAAAGGGTTCCAAAATGAGGTCAAAACCTCCAAATAAACTTGCTTAACAACAAATAATGAACATGACCAGAAAAATACCAAAACCTGAACCAACACATGAAGAAGACCAGAAAATTACCAAAACATGAACAAGACCAGAAAATGACTATAAAACTACCAAAACATGATGAAGACCAGAAAATGGCTAGAAAATTACCAAAACCTGAAACTGAGCATAAAATGGAGTGCATAAATTACCAAAAATTGTTGTAGCAACCAAATAGATGCATCAAAGTGTTTTACATCCAAACCAACAAAAATTACAGTTTGGATCCTTTGTTGCACAAAATCATAGGTCTAATAATCTAAACAATATATTAGACCTAGCAACCTTCTGGCATATCACAAGGTTGCACAAAAAATTATAACATGCATCTCTAAAGAAATAACTTAACCTTGGTTGCTAACCCATATAGCTCCTGCACTATTTTCCAGCATTGTTTGCATTTTCCCGGATCCTTGCAGATGACCTTGATGAAACCTGTGAAGAAGCAGCTGGTCTTCCCTTGCTTGAAGGAGCTTTTGGAGGTCTGCCCTTGCTTGAAGCAGTTGTAGTTGTTGATGCTTTTGATGCCCTTGTTGCTGCCTTCTTTTCATCCCTCTTTTTCTACAATAATGAGAAGAAAAATAACTTAGAAAACCAATCAACAACCAAATGACTAGTTGCATCAGTTTACCTTCTGTTGTTCAGCTCTTCTCTTAGCCTATTCTCTAAGCTCATTTTTGGTCTTCGACTGCTTTTTGCTACCCTTGGCCTGCAGCAAGTAATGTGGTCAGTGGCAACAACTATATCATTTGCAAGTTCTACTAATAACCAAAGTGTGAAAATACCTGAGTTTGAGTTTGAGTTGATGATGCTTCTCCTGTGTTCAGTTTCCTCTTCTTAGCTGCTTTTTCCTTGGGGGGAAGATGCCTATGACAAGTCTTCACATTGTGACCCAGTATGCCACAGTTGCCACACCTCAAACTCTTTTGAACCCTGCCAAGCTTTGGACCCTTAGACTCCTTTTCAGATGCATCTTTAATCCATTTGGTTCTTGGCCTACCAGGCTGCCTATTGTACTGAGGTGGGAGGATTTGGGGTTCACCACTAGGGATCCATAAATCCATTCCATTCACTGGCTTTACTGTGTTAGAGTAAACAGCCATGTAGGTCTTGGTGAGGTAGCAAGGATCCATATAGTCTTCTGGTGTTTGTCTCATGAAGTTGATAGCAGCTATGGCATGTGTGATGCCCCAGAAATTTCGTATTTATTTTCTGAGGATTTTCTGGAATCTAAATTATGGTTATTGAATGGTTTCGTGGCTCGTGGATGGAGCGGAAGTGTTTCGGACGAATTTTCATTCGGAAAAAGTGACTTTAGGGGTGGCGCAAAGGTTGACTTTTTATTCGTTGGGATTCTCAGAAAACTTCCTTCACAAAAGTTGTAGAGCGCGTCGATACGAGTTCGTGGACATGTGGAACGCGAGAATCGGAGTTCGTATGAGAAAGTTATGGCGTTTGGAAGGAATTTCCATTTTGGTATAAATAGAAGTTTCCCGAAGGAGAAACTTACTATTTTCATTATTTCCTTTTCCGGAAACCATCTCTTTTCTCTCTCTTCTCTCTCGGCTACACCTTCAGAATTGAAAATATCCGACTGACCCGACCTGAACTCGGACGATCCGACCCGACTTTTCCGGCGAACTGCGGCGGTCTTCGGCGACGAAACTTTCCAGATAGGATCGTCTCCTCCGTCTGGTCGTCCCTCTGGTGTCCTCTAGCGCCGATTCTCCTCCACGACGGCGCTGCAAGGCGGTACTGTTTGTGGATTTCGAACCCGGTCGGAAATCCTTGTTCCGACGTCGGCAAGGCTTCAAGTCTTCTTGGTTGAGCTCAGAGCAGCCTCGTCGATCGATCCTTGGTGGTTGTTTGGATCGATTTACGTGAAACCTTGTTCAACTCAGTTTGGATTACTGTTCATGGCTTGTGAGGTAGTTTTCGACCCCTTATGCTTGTTTTCTGACTTCAAGCTAGT
>LYNE01000076.1:0-15868 GCA_001662545.1 Rosa x damascena
ATCATCAATTACTTTATGATGATATGTGTTATGTCCATATTTGATCTTACATTCTTGTGCAACAAAACTAACCCAAGTTTCTCCCTCAATCAAGCAGCAATCAAACTATTTCAGTCACAATACCATGAGCTACTTCAATTGAAAGAGAAGGTTAGTTGTAAGAAGTTGACACCTAAATTAGATGCACAGTCAGCTTTGACAAGTATTTATAAACTCTTTAGGATTCAACACGTATTTCCTGGACCTCTTGTTCTTTGTTGTTGTTTCTAGCTTAATTGTAATAATTTTGTATAATGTTTCAGCTGGTAGAGAATAGCAAAAGCAAAACCCCTTCATTAGTAATCATCACTGGACAATCTGTTGGAGGTAGTGTGGCTACACTCTTCACTTTGTGGCTGCTACAAGGCCTCAACTCGTCAAAAGCCAAACGCCCCCTTTGCGTTACTTTTGGTTCTCCCCTTGTTGGTGATGAACACCTCCAACAATGTGTGTTACAATTCTCAACATGGAAGTCTTGCTTCTTGCATATTGTCTCTAACCAAGATCCTACACCTCAACTTTTTGTATCACGAAATCCGGGTGCGTATAAGCCATTTGGGACATTCCTATTATGCTCGGCTTCAGGTTGTGCTTGCTTTGAGGACCCAGATATCATTTTGGACCAGTTGGTGAAAACCAACTCTCAAAATCAAGAGTGCCATTATGGAAAGGTTTTGGGAGATCTCAAGTGCAAGGCATTGTGCAATGTTCTCAAGTCTACTGAAGCTGAAAGAGATTCACTTCAAGCAAGCCTTATCACACAACTTCAAGCAATTGGAATTCTCTCGCAGGTAGCTAAATTTCTATATATTCATGATATGACTACAATTGAGACAAGCTATGATACTGTGATGTTTATCATACATTGATTTTACATATATTGTAACAAAAATTACAATTTATATGAATCAAAATTACAATATTGAGAACAAAGTTACTACATTCGTTTACACTATTTACATGTAGTTAACCTAAAATTACAATATTGACAACAAATTTAATCAAAAATTTGTAACTCGTGGTAGTGTAATTACCATTAATAGAACTAAGATTACACAAAATATGACTCAAGTTACCACAATGACTTGTCATGTTTGTAAATGTGAGTATGACATACTGGTATGTACTATAGAACTTTCCCAATTGTTGTCTGCTTGTTCCTCAAATTATATCTGAATTGAATCATTGCAACAGAAACCGCCTAGTACAGAGATCCAGAGTCTGATTCTAAGGATGAAGAAACATGAAACGAAGTTACTAATTCAAAAGAAGAAGAATTCGGATTCGGACAAGAAGTTGAATGAAATGAAAGTTTACATGGCCTTCTTGGAATGGTACAAGAGAGACTCCAAACAATACAAAATAGGATACTATGATAGGTACAGAAACCAAGGGAACCCAAGTGACGTAAATGTTAATGAGTATAAGAAAAAGCTGATGAACTACTGGGAGGACTCTGTCACAGAAGTAGAGAACAAGCCTCAGATAGAAGGAGCTCATTTTCGGGTTCGTTGGCTTATGGCGGGCACAAACTACAGAAGGATGGTTGAGCCACTTCACATTGCAGACTACTACAGGGATGGTGGAAAGAACTATAAAACTGATGGGAAAAGGCCTAAACAGTTCATTCTGTTGGAGGAATGGTTGAAGAAAGTAGACAAACCTCAAGAAGTCCCAAGCAAATCAAAAAGAGAGAACGTGGGGTCTAGTTTGAATGAGGATTCGTGTTTTTGGGCGCATGTTGAAGAAGCTCGCATGCTATGCAAACTGCTAAAGAATGAAGCAATTACTAGCGTAGAGAAAGAAGCCGCCATAAAAGAACTGAGAAAGTTTGAGGCGGATGTGTATGATGCCATAAAGAAGTATGCATTGTCTCCTGAGATTTTCTTGGACAAGAGCAGTTTTATGCTGTGGTGGAAGGACTACAAGGGAGTTGTTGAGCAGCCCTACTCCTCATTGCTGCTGGAATTCATGAAGGATCGCAGTTACGAGGCGTACAAGGAAGGGAAGTTCATCTGAATTATAATCCAAAATATGAGGTGTGTGCCAATAAAACATGAAAATATGTATCCTGTGTGGTGCTCTTTCTTTGTTGTAATGCTTTCTGTATTTTTTTTTTAGACGATTAATGCTTTCTGTATTTTTTTAGACGATTAATGCTTTCTGTATTTGGTGTTTTTCTTTGTTGTAAAGCTTTCTGTATTTTTTTAGACGATTAATGCTTTCTGTATTTGGTGTTTCTTCTAGTTTGCTTTGTTTATGCATAAATAAAGTTTAATTCTTGCAAATAATTTGTGGGATAAAAAATGGGTCCATTAATTGGGATTGAATGCTTAGCAAAGATGTAGCTGTACCCAATGTCTAGATCAGTAGGAATGAGCTGTTAGCTTAGAGATGGCCAACACCTTCAGCTATTAGGAATGTAGCTAAACACAGGAACAAACCCAGCTTATATGGGACCAGCTTTGCACATGCATCTGCATTTCTCTACAGCAACCCAACCTCATCCAACTCTCTAATTTCACCGACCCTTTGTTTTGCCCAACTTTTTTAGCGCTTAAGAGTGTTGAAACTCTAGGGACATAAGATGTTAAATTGATTACTATCTGCGGTATATCTTAAACCGATATCCGTTTCAACCGCTTTTTTCCTTGTTCTTTTTTGTTTTTTTTTTCCTTCTCCGGCAAGGCAGAGGCAAAGGCCCAAGGGTTACAGTAAGACAACAGCAAAGGAAGGAAAAAGTTTCAACTTTAGGATATTATTGTTGGACAAAGTGTAAAAAAGTTGAAACCTTTCAACCTTTGACCAACACTTTTGTCTTTGTAGGAGAGTTGATGCAAGTGAATTATTTTTCCGAGTAATGAACATGTCATTTGGTGAGTTGAGTTGAATAAGTCCAGCCCATAATGCGCTCATAAATTGCAAACAAGATCACCGCTCTTTTGGATTTAACGACACAAAAAGGGTGGCATGAGATGGCATGCATGGAATCAGATGCGAAGGGAACATTTATACAGCCGTGTGGAACTTTTGACCTCTTAATGATAACTAGGTTAAATTCAAGAACGCGTACGGTAATTAAATTAAAATGCTTTGAGAGTTTAAAATTAAAGCACACAAAAGTTACATAAACAACTACACAATCGAATTACAGGTAATAAGTCATGTTTTTTAGACTAGTCGAGACCCCACAACTAGTAAAACATCAAAATTTTAAAAGAGTATAATTATAACTACCGTCATATAATGAACCTACTCCATTACTTAACGCACTTAATTAAGAAAAAATTTCATCGAATATGAGCAACACTCGATCTTCCACCAAGCAAATTATCGAACTATTGGTTTTTAAGACCTTAGCTTTAAACAATCCACAATCCGTCATGTGATTCGAACGGAAAATGCGCCAAACGCGCCGTGGTATCACCTCCCTAAATTCTAAACCCCAGGAACTACGTACGCTACCTAATTAACTCCACTCCATTAATCACTAATCACTTAATTAAATCCCACTAGTTCTCCTGTCTCCGTTCCCCGCTACCGTCCAAGAACACAAAGTTCCACCACACCCGTCCGATGCCACCTGAACAGGCTCACCCCCCAATACCACCCAAGGACACTCCCGTCATTTCCCCCTCTCCGGGGCCCACCATTCCCCGCACGCTTTCCCGTGATTGGTGGTTTCTACAAACGTTACTCCACCCGCCCCCTCATCCCCGTAAAACCCTCTCACTCACTCTCTTCCGCACCACTCTAAAACAAAGCTTCCAACTCTTTCAGCTCAGAAAAACCAAAACCTCCACACAGCTCAGCCATGGCGGTGTTGGGGTTCCTCATTTTCTTCCTCACGCTTTTATCGACCTCCTTCCCCGCCGAATCCAGACTCTACACTAACTTCTACGACAAGTCGTGCCCGAGATTCACCCAGATTGTCCAGGACATTGTCACCAACAAGCAGATCTCCACCCCCACCACGGCCGCCGGAACCCTCCGCCTCTTCTTCCACGACTGCCTCCACAACGGCTGCGACGCCTCCATCTTGGTCTCCTCCACCCCCTTCAACAAGGCCGAGCGCGACGCCGACATCAACCTCTCCCTCCCCGGCGACGCCTTCGACGTCGTCGTCCGCGCCAAGACCGCCCTCGAGCTCGCCTGCCCCAACACCGTCTCCTGCGCCGACATCCTCGCCGTCGCCACCCGCGACCTCGTCACCATGATGGGCGGCCCTTACTACAACGTCCCCCTCGGCCGCCGCGACGGCAAGTCCTCCCGCGCCGCAGCCGTCGAAGGCACCCTGCCCCGACCCGCCATGCCCGTCTCCCAGCTCATCCCGGTCTTCGGATCCAGAGGCTTCTCGGTTCAGGAAATGGTCGCCCTCAGCGGGGCCCACACCATCGGATTCTCCCACTGTACGGAGTTCACCTCCGCGATCTACAACTACAGCCGGGAGTCGCAGTCCGACCCGGAGTACAACCCGAGATACGCGGCCGGGTTGCGGAATGCATGCGCCGATGTCCAGAAGAACCCGAGTCTGTCGGTGTTTAACGACGTCATGACGCCGAACAAGTTCGACAATGCGTATTTCCAGAACCTTCCGAAAGGATTGGGGCTGCTGAAGTCGGATCATGCTCTGTTTAACGACCCGAGAACGAGGCCGTTTGTGGAGCTTTATGCCAAGGATCAGAACAGCTTCTTCTACGCGTTTGCGAGAGCCATGGAGAAGTTGAGTGTGTATGGGATTCAGACTGGGAGGAAAGGAGAGATTAGGCACAGATGCGATGAGTTTAATTAATTCGTTGGTTAAATTAAAAGGAAAGAACTTTGGTTAAATTACATTGTTGGTTTTGGAAGTTGTTGAATTGGGTATGGTAAATTGAGCTCTGTATACATGGTTTTGTATTATTAAGGTGATCATAATTTGTTGAGCTTGAAATATATATACATATATATTCATTCTGTGAGTCTGTGTTTCTGGGTTTGGTGCTTTCACTGTATTGAGTTCTGGGTTTGAGATGAGCATTGTGTTGGAAATGGTGTGTGTAGTTTAAGCTAACGTGGAATGCAGATTTGGTTTGGGGGAGTGTGTTCGTGGAGAAACATTGGTTGAATATAATTAATCAAAGATTAGATCAGTGAAGAAGTTGAATAAACTAGAGTTATCTGATCTTGAAGGAATCATTCAGAAATGGCTCTGTTTGTTGAAGTTCTGAGTTTTCTCTGTCTCTTCCTTTGTGTCTTTCTCTTCTGATCAAGTTTCTGAGTTTCTCTGCTCGAGAACCTGTTTAAGTGTTTTTTAAATTATAATCCTAGTCCTTATGTTTCTGTGCTGAGCTTATTTGCATGTGCTTTGCCTAGTTTTATATGCCAAGCTAGAAACTAATTACTTATTGGCTTCTACAATTTGCTAAAATAGCTTCTGAAGCTCGAGGAAGCCTCCCTACAGTTTACGGTCAACTCCAGCAGGCAACATATGGCAACCATGTGGGTTTTTGATTGGATTATTGTATCTATTGATCTATTCTAAGGAAGTCTCAATAATAAGGGAATCATTTCATTTTCTTGGGTGCTTTTGCTTCACATTGATCCCTTTTTTGGGTAGTCACATTGATCTACTTTCCTATGTGAGTGTGAGGTAATTTGAGAAGCTATCGGAGACTCGGAGTCGATTTCAATTAAGTCAGTCATTGCCATAATCGTGTCCGGCTTGCTGGAGTTACTAGTCGTGTTGCTGTAGTGAAGTGAAAGTTTCACATCTCATATACTCATTTCAAATCTCACATAATAATAGATTAATAGTAAACTAAATATCATGTCCACCAGGGTTGGAATTGCCATGGGTCCAACTAGGACTCTGGCAAGCAAAAAAATTTCCAAAATCACCTTCCACAGATCCACCCACAAAAATCAAAATGGAGCCCGGTCTGTTAGAGACCTCGGGCTGAAGTACAAGGAGCCCCAATCTCTAGCATGGCCCAACTCAAAATCTGACGTCAGCCACTTGAGGCCCACGGTTTGTTTGAAACTGGAAAGAGGCTGAAACAAGTCAACAACCAACCAATTGAACCGAATCAACCAACTTGTTTTTTCGTTTCAGATATATATATATATATATATATATATATATATATATATATATATAGAGGATTTAGAGAAAATCTCCTTCAACTTGAAAAGCGAGAATATTTTTATTTCTAGCATGTATTTTAATAATCTGAATCATTCATTTTCTAGTTACATACATACATACATACATATGAATCGTACAAAACATTAGTCAAATCAAAAAATATTTAACGATTGGATTAATAAAATGTTCGTTTTAATTTTATCTAACGGACTACATTTGTTTACACAATTTTAAATGACCAAATGATTATATATTTGGTTGATTTTTGGTGGACACGATTTTTACATAAGAATCTAAAGGATCAACTGTTGAAATTATTGAATTAAATCATATACTAGTGTAAAATAGTAAAAATCCTCAAATTCTTAAAGTAAGAATGTCATCTCTAAAACATGCCTATATACCACATACACACACAGCCGCGATCGAAAGAGAACGTTTGTGATTATCAAAGAGTGTGGAAGAATGCTTCTCAATCTGATTGGTTTAAATGAAAAGCAACGGTCTAAGTTGAATGCTCCAATAACAATCGCAGGTCAAGTTTTGTACTTCAAACCCAACTCTTGAGTCTCCACTCTCAAAGACAAAACCAAAGTTCTCGTCTTCAGCTCTCCACCCAAAATCCATGTCTTATCACCATTGATGCTTGAAACTCGTCTCAAGTTGCACGATTGTTGCAACCCAAGCTTTCTTCTCTTCCTTTCTCTCGCAAAAATTGTAGGATTTTTCGCGCCAAAAGTTGGAGACTTGAAAGTATAGAAACTCATCAGTATGAAAACATATCTAGAGTATGAATTCTCTCTTTTCTGATATGTTTGATTTCCAATTACAAAATTTAGAGGTTTTTACCATATCTGGAACTTTTCTTCATTTTGTTTCTGTTGGAACTTCACCAGTGCCTAGAATGCTGGTGAAGGCAATTGTTTATTAATTTTTATCTTGTCTGGTCATACTTATTGATGAATGTGGTTAGCTTCATATTTAAAATTATGGGTTGGAGGATTATAAATTTATAATAGTGCGAAGACCAACAGAAGAAGAAAAAGAAAAAGAGCCTAGTTTTGCTACCGACTGCGCTCTATGGATTCAATCTCACCCAAATTCCCTTTCCCTTCCAAACCAAACCTAGTCGCCACCCATGTAAGACATACGTACACCACCAAGTCCAGATCTCCCCATATGGTGGAAGCCAAGCCAAGCTGGAGCGAGTCCATCTTGAAGTTCTTAAAGGTTTAGAACTTCAAATCTTTCCCTCTTTGCTATGATTGCATAGCATCTTTCCCTCTCTTCTAGATCTTTCTTGCTCTCCTCAGACTCATAATGATTCAAGATCATTCCCATTCTGCATTTGAGTTTTTGTTTGGTGCTTATCTGTAAAGTTTAGAAATTGTCTTTCCATGGATTTGATTTTAGATTATGGGTCAGATTGAATTAATCCAATTTAGACCCAAAAAAACGTTTGGTGATTCCTATATTCAGTATTGTAATTTCAATTCCTTACCTCTGAATTTAAGGAGGATCATCCTTATATGAATTGTGTTTTCTGAATGAAGCATTATTTTTACTTTAGCCACATGACTGATTAATGGTTGTTCCTCGTTATTTCAGAATTTAGACACATAATTAGTTTATGATCTAAATGCATGGGAATCCTTGGTGAAGGTTGCTAAGATGATGTGACAGTAACATTCAGGTAGAGGCGAGTCCAGAAATAAACTTGTTTGTTAAGAGATTATATTAAATTCATTTACCTTGAACTTTAACTTGTGTGAAAATGCATGTATCTATAATCTATGCATGACAAACAAGCACTTAATGCCTGATATGCTTTTACATGGTTCTTGAGTTTCTAGCAAAGTTGTCGCATCTCATGGATTCGTACTCCTTAGCCTTTTAGTTTGCTTTTTTATTTTTTATATTATTTTTATCAAATAATCCAGAATGAAAAGTAGAAGGTCTAAAACTTCCTTGTTTTTCAAGTTCAACGTTTATTGCTCTTGCTGAGTCTAATGATAGTTACCACCTAAATTAGAATGCTTAATCATTTCCACTTGAAATAACGGTTTTTTTTTTTTTTTGATTAAAGGGAAAAGCAAGAGCAAAGATTTCATATCTAGCTGACTAGGTTACATACATCATTTCTCTAATATCTGAAACTAAAGATTATTTACCTGATAGGAAGCACAACTGCTCCAACCACAATATTTTCAGAAACCTGAAGACCTGAAGTGCTATTGTCACTATATCAACCTGTTATAGTAACAGAGGCGTGAGGATTGCTGTAAATGAGACCAGTAATTCGCATTCCAGGAAATCCCTTCTTGAACAAAAAAAATATTTGGAAGGTGAAAATACTTTTGAAATCATCTTTCATCATCCGGATATCTTGGACCAAAAGTACACCAGAAAGAAACAAATGAGCGCAAAACACACAACGCGGACAACATGGTTTGAACCACTCTGGATGGTGCTCTTGTTCAATCTCCTGACACTATTCTTCAACCATGCTTGAGCTTTCATCACTGTCATGTCCAGATGATTGAGCATAGCATTCTGGGATTTGGCTTCAACCTCAATCTCTTGAGTCACATTCCTCAATCTTCTGACTTGGGATCGAAGACCAGTGATCTCCTCATCGACATCAGCGTGGATTGGATCAATCCTCAATTGGATTTCATCTGGGTTAACCCTTCTATGTGTCATCTTCCATATTCAAGTCTCAAAGCTATCAAATTCAAACTTTTCTTCACTACTTTCGCCGGCGATCAGAATACAGTATCTCCGAGCGACGGTACAGGTGAAGGTGCTGACGTAAGAGTCGGGGAGAGAAGAAGAAGCGAGAGAAATTTAGGGTTGGGATTCTTGGGGCTTAGATTCCAAAGGGAAGGGTAGAGGCTGTTATTCTGAGCAAACAGTAGTTGCATTGATTAATGGTCCTAACACACATACAAAAAACCTCTGATTTTCAAGTTGTTTATTTCATTAATTTGTTTACTACTGCTAGGTAATGGAAGCTCTTTTAGACATGCTAAAAATGGATGGAAAAAAAACTTGATTTCTATATTGTGATTCAAACTATAAGGTAAATACTTGTTGATAATTTTCTTTAAATTTCTTTGTGGTTTGATTAACCTTCATAGATGCAATGCATAGCTACAAGCAAACTATTATGTGTATCTACTGAGATTATAAATGCCTTCGAGTTCGATTTGATTCAGAGTGCACTTAGTGTTTAATCAAGTCTTTTTTGGTGACTTGAGTTTCAACATACAATAATCTATTATTGTGTTTTAAGTTTTTTTTTTCACTGTCAACTGTGGGGATATTGATCGTGGTGTGCAAACTCTTGATGAATATCTGAAGTCAAGGAGGCTTCATGCACCAGAACTCATAACATAAATGTAATATGGAATTTGTGTAGTAATGCAATTATGGATTTATGTATCTCATAACATAAATGTGATATGGAGTTGTGGTATGTTTTCCTCATCTTTACATGCTTTACATTGTGGTCCTATTAAAGTTTAATCTGTCAACCTCAAATTATAAAATAAATACTCATGCTTTGCACTATGGTTCGAGGGGTTTTCTGTGCTAATTATATTTTGTAACTGAGTGCCCATGATTGATACTACAGACGTGAAAATGCTCGTTTCGCTTTGCTGCTAAATTTGACTCAACAAGTGTAATTATTCTAGGATATTAAGAAAGCACTAGTAAGACAATTACAGATAAAGTTGCAGCATAAATGAGGCAAAGCTTCTATACAAAATATTCTTAGGTTATGTATGCATATTATGTGATTGCTTGAAGTTGGCAATTGGCCGGTTTTCATGTTTTATAGTATGATCCTTGATACCATAATTATTAGTGAAATGCTCTTGATTCATTCCTACGTAGAGAAATCTAAAGTTGTAATTGAATGATTTCAGGAATTTTTATTATTAAATATATATTTTTTGACATGTATTATTAATTTTTTTTTTTTGGAGTGATTGATTATATGCCTCTATTTATTTTAATATTTTGTTTTATTCTTTTTCGAAGGTCCAAAATTTTGTTTTTTTTTTTTAAATTGCAAATAGAGATAGGGAGGGGATCCTCTCCTAAGCTAGTTACTGAGCTGAGCTACCTAAGCTCTGAAGGAGATGGTGACATGTGGCTCATATTGCATCCAATGGTGAAAATATTCTTTGGTTACTAATTTTACAATGATACCCTTTTCAGATTTTTGTCCTAACCTCTCTTTTCTATTCTTTCCTTCTTCCTCCCTCTTCCAGTCAGCTCGCAATCTCCTCTTCTTTATACATATATACATGGCTTCACTAAAAAATCAAAACTCAACACATCAAAGTTCCATTTTTTCTGAAATCGAAAGATAACCAAAATGTGCTACAATCCATCATAAAATACCGAAACTCTAATAGAAGCTCAACTACCAAACAATGTGATTTAATCCAATTATATCAAATGGAGATGGAAACTGAACTGGGTATCAAGTTAGAGAAAAATTCAAACCAAATGAGCAGAGCAAAGGGTTTAATTACAAGGAACGATGAGGTAATTAGGTTGCTGCATAAAGGCAAAACAGGTGGCTCCGATTGCCGGAAGGCGGCAAAGATTTTGAACTGAATTCAAAATGTTCTGGTATGCAATGTACTGTGCTTCTGTATTTCTCTCTTTCTGAACTCAATTCAAAATGTTCACAAACTAACACAACATATCAAAGAGAGACTCACCCTCCCATTTCCAGATCAAACCAAAACCCAGATAACTCTATGACTCTATCGACCAACATCAGTTCGAAACTTCGAATTTTCTTCTGATCCAACCCTAGTCAAGTCATACTATATCTTTGCAATTCGATTAAAAAAAGATCAAATTTCTTCCATGAGATTTTGGGTTGTGAGAATGAAGAATGAGAGGAAAAACAGTGGAGAGAGAGAGAGAGAGAGAGAGGATGGGGGATTGGTGGTGATGATGATGTGAAATTAAACCGGTGATTTGTTTGACAAGAACAGAGGAGAGTGCTGGAAGGAGAAGAACAGAAAAGAGAAAGTTACAAAATAGAAAAAGACAAACCAGGTTTTGTTGTAGACCATTGGATTTCAATAACGCCACGTGTCACTATCTAATCAAAAGCTTAGGTAAGTTAAGCAATTTTATTGCTTAGGAGAGGATCCTCTCCCATAGAGATAATCACGGTTCGTAAGTGGGGATTATGTTGTCATAAAAAAAAAAAAGTAGAGATTAGGTTGTTAAAATAATATACGATTGCGGCCCTTAATTGTGGGTCCTCCCATAGACATAATCGATAACATTGGATGTGAAGAAATGTGTCTTTTGTTTTGTTTTTTTTTTTTGAAGAAATGTGTCTTTTGCTTGTCTTTTTCTGTCTAAAGCATTAAGCATAATTGATGGAAAGTGGCTCCTATAATTGTAGTAGTGCCAGCCAGCTCATGACAGCTATATCATATAATTGTAAACAGTAGGGTCCATAGGTGCAGAAGTTTAAAGAAAGACCATATACCGGGTCAGTCCAACCACGGCAAAGTCGTTGGCCTCCCACTCGAGCTTTCCATTGAAGAAGACCAAACCTATTCTTCTTAATTCTGCCAGTATGCCTATATTAGATTTACTTGGGTTACTATATTAGCAATCAAGCAAGAGAAAACCACTGAATTGATTTCCTCTCTTATCTTCTTTCTTTCTTTGGCCGATCTGTTCTTCTATTTTAAGTGTAGATCGAAAGAGCTAGCTTGCACTGTAACATGGCGGTTGTGGGGGAGTTTCTTGTAGGGAAAGCACTCGACGCACTGTATTCTGGTGTTGAAAAGCTGATTGGCAATCATCAACTCTTTAAATCCCTTTCCACCGACATCAAGTCCAAGCTAGACTCTTTGAGACCGATGATCCAAGAGATGGAACAACGTAACCAGCAATCCGATTGTCCAGGGGATCCAGTTTTAAGAGATTTACAAGTACTAATGGAGGAAGGCGCAGTGCTCATCGGTAATTGTTTCTCTGATATTCGTATTTGGCACGCCTACAAGAAGTACAAATACACCAACAAGCTTCTCAAGTTGAATGAATCTCTTGAGAATCAGTTAAAATTACTGAATGTGCGTGTAGCAGTTGTTGTAGACAAGAACAGAGATACGCTACATGAAATACAGGAGGTGGTTAACCGCTTAGATATTGTGAATCAATATGAAGCAGGGTGTGCACTACCTGAACTACCGCCATTTTTAGTTGGATTGGATATTCCATTGAAGGAATTGAAGACGAAATTGTTTAAGGATGAGGTATCGAGGCTTGTACTGACCGCTCCCGGGGGATGTGGGAAAACTACTTTGGCAACAAAATTTTGCCAAGATAAAGACGTCAAAGGTATTACTACACACCCACACACACGTATATAGATAGTACGTCAAATACATGTATATTTATACTAGGGTTAATGCTCATACACCCCAAATCCGTGAGAATACTTCTCATACACCCCAATGTCTTATTTTTGTTCCTCCCTACACAAACTTTTCTCCCTTTCTTTCCTACCTACTCATCTTGTCAAGTTT
Source organism: Rosa x damascena (assembly GCA_001662545.1). Taxonomy (NCBI): domain Eukaryota; kingdom Viridiplantae; phylum Streptophyta; class Magnoliopsida; order Rosales; family Rosaceae; genus Rosa; species Rosa x damascena. The sequence continues at coordinate 12,745 of LYNE01000076.1, forward strand.
CCTACCATCAATACCCTCTCTTTCGTCCTTTAGCATTTTTCTTTGCTGTCATTGTACGTCAGAGTCTTCATATGCATATTGTTGTCTCTCTATTTCATAGTTTATATAACAAAGGTTTTAGAAACGTGGTGGGCCCATCAGAGTTTTATTTGAATATATATGCAGAGTTAACAGTCATCCTCTGGTTCAAAGGTAAACAGTACGTACTACTATTCATAATATAGATTGTTGACAGACTTGAATTGATTGCTATCTGCAAAAATACTAGCAAAGAATTGCAATAAGAGAGAGAAAAACTGAGAAACCTGAAAGCTTATAGAGAAAGTCTTAATAGGGAATCTCCCAACTACTGGGATATCATCTATAGACTTCAAACCAGAATCTATAAAGTAGAGCAAGATATTGATAATCTCTTATATGTTCTGGAAGAGGAACAAAAACCTCTTGATTATTTGAGCATTGGTTAGATCCGCACATTACTAGTATCAGAGCTTGTAAAATAGATCAAAAGGAGAACCCCTCCTAAATGGGGACAATGTCAGAATTGCTATTAGAGAAAATAAATTCTCTACTAAATTCCTCTGATGAGAAATATCAGAGGCTGTTACTAGAATTATCTAGATGTCAAACTCATCTAGAAAAAATACCTGCTATAATACACCAATTGGAAAGATTGGAAAAGAAACTGGATTATATCAATGAACTTCCAAAAACAGAAGAAGAAAAGCTGACAGTCGTCAGTAGAAAAATCAATAAACAGCAAAAAATGCTGGATTCTATGAAAAGTATACTGAAGGACAAGAAAGTGCCTACAGTAAAAACAAAGAAGGCTAATGGATTCAAACCATTAGAGAAACCAAACACAAATCTTGTTTCAAACATGATTTTTCTGGAACCATCAACTAGTTCAACTAGTATTCGGTATGAAAAGTCGAAGGAAACTCGAGATGTCAAAATGATGAGCATCTTCGGGAAAAAGAAAGGAGTACAACTCCTAAATGCTGAAGAATTCGAATACAACGAAATCGAGCATGAGGTAAAAAACGCTTCAATTCCAAAGCTAGATTTCAAACAAATCTACAAAAGGGGAACATTTGACCTGATGGAAAGCCATCATTTCAAATTATTGGAATTTACAACCCCCTCCACAACAGGAGAAACAGATCTACTACTGATCACTCCTGCTGAAGTTGCCAGAGCACAAGCAAAAAATTATCAATTTATGCACATTGGAGCAGTCCAAGTAGGCATAAAACTTCTTGCTCGGGAAGGCATAAACTGTTCAGTTCTATGTGTCTTACAAGACAATAGACTAACAGATTTTCAAGCTAGTCTTTTGGGAACCCTTGAAGCATCTCTATGCAATCAAGTGGCTTATTTCAACTGTTTCGCAAACTTCTCAACCAGCTTGAAAAATGCAGCTCACTGTCTAAGACTGAGAGTCAAGACAGATGACATATCTATGAAAAATGATATGCAAGAATTAGCAATAGTATACAGAATATACTATAAACTGATGAGTACTATGGTAGAGCCAAAGACAAGGATATCAAACATCCCTGGTCTTACTATTGGATTCCTCACCAGTCAGAAGAACCATTCACAACAAATCCACAAGGTTACTTGGAATGAAGTAACTTTCCCTATTGAATGAAAATTATCTGGTCCGAAGCTACCAGCAGAAAGTGCAAAATTAAAAATTTATGAAAGTAGAAAGACTGGAGAAATTAGTCTAAACTTTGAAAATCACAGAAAAAGTGATGTCTGTCCTGAGAATATCAGGATAAACAAAAATCTTCTTAGAAGAAGCTAGTGTTAGTGGTACAAAACCCACTATTGAAGAACCAATATCTGAAGAAGAATTGGAAGCTGATCTAAACAGACCAGTCCAAATGTTTAGAGCAGAAAGGCTCTATGAACTCTATGGAGAAGCAGAATCTTGTGAAGATCCTGAACGGTTAGAAAAACTAATCGAAGAAATGAAAGAATTCACAATCAGAAAGACGAGAAAAGTATTTCCTTATCAAGATGTTGAAATGGAAGAAGGAGAAAGCTCCAGAACTTTCATTGGTAGAGAAAAAGGGAAAACAAAACTCCCATTTCAGAAAGCCCCCCCGGGTAAAAAAGGGGAAAGAAATTCCCAAAAATTTGTCCCAGAGGACAATATGCCCAGAGTTCCAATCACGAACTATGGCATCTGGTTAAATCTAGACAAGAGTCTAGATAAAAGAAAAACCATTGACCAATGGGTAGATAGCCTGATGATGGCTTCTGCACTTACCCTTGGAAAATTTGAAGCACCAGATTTGCAGGTGTACTATGAAACTACTCTTACTGGAGTAGCAAAAAAGTACTACCTATCTTTCAAGGAAACTGCCAGATGAAGAGACTGGCTAGAAGAAATCAAAAATTCAAAATCTCCGTATGATTTTGCAGTACCCCTGTATGATCAGTTCTGTGGAGATCTCTCAAATTTGAGTGAGAAGGCTAAAGAAACGGCCAAATCGAATATCTATGCTCTCAAAATCTGTGACATGAGATATTTTGAAGAATACTTGAATGAATTTTAAGAATATTAGTGTACAATTGGTGAACTAGAAAATACTGATCTAGTTAATCTATTGCACAGAAAACTCCCTGAACCATGGAGAACAGCTGTGAGAGAAAGCGTAGCTGAAAAATCAATTGAAAGATTTTCAGTTGGAAGAATTGCCGACAGAATTAGGCAATTATTAAAAGAGCAATGCAAAGCCAATCTTAGAGCTAAGATGGCCAAGAAACAACTCAAAGGAGTTGAAAATTTCTGTTATAGAATACTTGATATGCCCACCAACTGGGGATGTCATGACTCAAAGTTCTACAGAAAGAAGAAAGAAAAATATTACTCTAAAAAATTCAAAAAGAGTAATAAAAAAAAAGATTGGACATTCAAGAAAAGTTCCAATTACAAGAAACAGCAGGATGAAGATCCTAAAAAGAAATTCTTCAAGAAAAAGAAGAATACCCATCAACATAGGCAACCAAGCAAGAAAGCTTGCAGATGTTGGTTATGTAAAGCTGAAGGGCACTATGCCAATGAATGCCCGGAAAAGGGTAAAAGGTCTACTAAAGCTCTCTTTGAAGA
>LYNE01000076.1:19912-35850 GCA_001662545.1 Rosa x damascena
CCATCATCAGGCTATCTACCCCATTGGTCAATGGTTTTTCTTTTATCTAGACTCTTGTCTAGATTTAACCAGATGCCATAGTTCGTGATTTGAACTCTGGGCATATTGTCTTCTGGGACAAATCTTTGGGAATTTCTTTCCCCTTTTTTACCCGTGGGGGCTTTCTGAAATGGGAGTTTTGTTTTCCCTTTTTCTCTACTAATGAAAGTTCTGGAGCTTTCTCCTTCTTCTATTTCAACATCTTGGTAAGGAAAGACTTTTCTCGTCTTTCTGATTGTGAATTCTTTCATTTCTTCGATTAGTTTTTCTAATTGTTCACGATCTTCACAAGATTCTGCTTCTTCATAGAGTTCATAGAGCCTTTCTGCTCTAAACATTTGGACTGGTCTGTTTAGATCAGCTTCCAATTCTTCTTCAGATATTGGTTCTTCAATAGTGGGTTTTGTACCACTAACACTAGCTTCTCTAGTGCTATAGCTTCTTCTAAGAAGATTTTTGTTTATCCTGATATTCTCAGGACATACATCACTTTTTCTGTGATTTTCAAAGTTTAGACTGATTTCTCCAGTCTTTCTACTTTCATAAATTTTTGCTTTTGCACTTTCTGCTGGTAGCTTCGGACCAGATAATTTCCATTCAATAGGGAAAATTACTTCATTCCAAGTAACCTTGTGGATTTGTTGTGAATGGTTCTTCTGACTGGTGAGGAATCCAGTAGTAAGACCAGGGATGTTTGATATCCTTGTCTTTGGCTCTACCGTAGTACTCATCAATTTATAGTATATTATGTATACTATTGCCAATTCTTGAATATCATTTTTCATAGATATGCCATCTGTCTTGACTCTCAGTCTTAGACAGTGAGCTGCATCTTTCAAGCTGGTTAAGAAGTTTGGGAAACAGTTGAAATAAGCCACTTGATTGCATAGAGATGGTTCAAGAGTTCCCAAAAGACTAGCTTGAAAATCTGTTAGTCTATTGTCTTCTAAGACACATAGAACTGAACAGTTTATGCCTTCCCGAGCAAGAAGTTTTATGCCTACTTGGATTGCTCCAATATGCATAAATTGATAATTTTTTGCTTGTGCTCTGGCAACTTCAGCAGGAGTGATCAGTAGTAGATCTGTTTCTCCTGTTGTGGAGGGGGTTGTAAATTTCAGTAATTTGAAATGATGGCTATCCATCAGGTTAAATGTTCCCCTTTTGTAGATTTGTTTGAAATCTAGCTTTGGAATTGAGGCGTTTTTTTTACCTCATGCTCGATTTCGTTGTATTCAAATTCTTCAGCATTTAGGAGTTATACTGCTTTCTTTTTCCCGAAGACGCTCATCATTTTGACATCTCGAGTTTCCTTCGGCTTTTCATACTGAATACTAGTACTAGTTGATGGTTCCAGAAAAATCATGTTTGGAACAAGATTTGTGTCTGGTTTCTCTAATGGTTTGAATCCATTAGCCTTCTTTGTTTTTACTGTAGGCACTTTCTTGTCCTTCAGTATATTTTTCATAGAATCCAGCATTTTTTGCTGTTCATTGATTTTTCTACTGACGACTGTCAACTTTTCTTCTTCCGTTTTTGGAAGTTCCTTGATATAATCCAGTTTCTTTTCCAATCTTTCCAATTGGTGGATTATAGCAGGTATTTTTTCTAGATGAGTTTGACATCTAGATAATTCTAGTAACAGCCTCTGATATTTCTCATCAGAGGATTTTAATAGAGAATTTATTTTCTCTAATAGCAATTCTGACATTGTCCCCATTTAGGAGGGGTTCTCCTTTTGAGCTATTTTACAAGCTCTGATACCAGTGATGTGCGGATCTAACCAATGCTCAAATAATCAAGAGGTTTTTGTTCCTCTTCCAGAACATATAAGAGATTATCAATATCTTGCTCTACTTTATAGATTCTGGTTTGAAGTCTATAGATGATATCCCAGTAGTTGGGAGATTCCCTATTAAGACTTTCTCTATAGGCTTTCAGCTTTCTCAGTTTTTCTCTCTCTTTTTGCAATTCTTTGCTAGTATTTTTGCAGATAGCAATCAACTCAAGTCTGTCAACAATCGATATTATGAATAGTAGTACGTACTGTTTACCTTTGAATCAGAGGATGACTGTTAACTCTGCATATATATTCAAATAAAACTCTGATGGGCCCACCACGTTTCTAAAACCTTTGTTATATAAACTATGAAATAGACAGCAAGGAGACAACAATATGCATATGCAGACTCTGACGTACAACGACAGCAAAGAAAAATGCTAAAGGACAAAAGAAAGGGTGTTGATGGTAGGAAACTTGACAAGATGGGTAGGTAGGAAAGAAAGGGAGAAAAGCTTGTGTAAGGAGGAACAAAAATAAGACATTGGGGTGTATGAGAAGTATTCTCACCGATTTGGGGTGTATGAGCATTAACCCTTAACAAAAGAGAATTTGTCAGCCAAAACAGAAATTTTTTACGAAAATATCCCTGAAATATTAAAAAACATTTGAACTGAAATATTTGAGAAAGACAAAATGGTCAATTCATAAATAAAAGAAAAACAAAAGAAATTTAACCAAAAAAATCAAAAATCAAAAATAAAATATGTGCAGCAATTTTCTCCACATTCTGTAGAGTAACTTCCCACTAAATTATCCATACCCATAGGGTGTGTTTGGAGTCTAGTATACACTAATATAAGAATTTAGTGACACATGTGATGTATGTGTGAAGCAATTTTGTTTTTGTTTTTATTTTTACTTTTTTGAGAAAAAAAATAGAAGTTATATCCCTACAATAGTACAATTAATGTTAGAGGTTATATATGTGGAATGTGGGATGAAAAATTATTTTTGACAGTTTCCTTCTGTTTATGATATTTTATTTTCATTTATTATTTTTATATTTACCATAATATCCTTCGTATATTAAAACTAGTTTAAATTAACCTATAGTCTAAAGATATTGATGTCTTTTCACACCCAAGTGAGTACTTTTAATAATAGGACATAAATGTATATGTATATGTATGTATGTATAATTCCTTTTTATTGCCACATAACTGGATCAGCAGTAGATAATAAGCTTACATCTAGAGATTCCATTTGATAATATTTAGCATTAGAGTGTATATTTTATATAACCTCATGCATGATTTGCTTTTCTTAGAATATTGCTTAGTACCTTTTTCTTATTAGTGAAATTTGCTTGTATGTTTTTTTCTCGTGCAATTGTAGACAGTTATTAATTACTTATCTACAAAACTACAGAATCAAATCATACATAATCATATAACTAAGAACTGTAACACGCGAGATCAATGACAGACTAATGTGTTTATATTGGACTTGATTAGATAAATTCAAGAACAACATCTTCTTCGTCACTGTTTCTAAAAAGCCTAACTTGGAGCTTATTATGAAAGAGCTATACAACCGAAAGGGTTATAAGGAACCTACTTTCCAGAATGGAGTATTTCCAGTGAAATGGCTGCAGCAAATTGGGAAGGAAAAAGGTGACAATCCTTTATTGTTGGTCTTGGATGATGTTTGGTCTGGATCAGAATCTCTTCTTGAGAAGTTTGAATTCAAAATGTCAAATTACAAGATTTTAGTGACATCGAGGTCTGAATTTCCGGGATTCGGTTCTTCATATCATCTACAGCTATTAGATAATGACAATGCAATGCGACTTTTTCATCATACAGCATCTTTGGAAGACAAGAGCTCTCATATTCCAAAAGATCTTTCAAAAGAGGTGAGCTGATTCCTGTCTTGCATATTTTTAAGCGTACTTGACTTGCTAAAAAAAATCTCATTTGTATAAGGTAAAGTAGTTACTAAGTATCTCACCATATTTTATCTTCGTTAAACTCTAACTACACAGATAGTAAAGCATTGCAATGGATTTCCACTGGCAATTATAGTTACAGGAAGATCACTTTGCGCAAAACCTATAGAAATATGGCGAAGTAGAGTACATGAACGGTTGAAAGGTTTTTCCATTCTTGATTTTGAGATGAATCTGCTTCTTTGCCTCAAAAGCAGCTTAGATGCCTTGGATGATGAAATGCCTATGGTCAAGGAATGTTTCTTAGACCTAGGTGCATTTCCAGAAGATGCTACAATCCAAGTTACAACTCTCATTGATATGTGGGCAGAGTTGTATGATTTAGATGAAGAGACGTCATGCATTGCGAAACTCTATGAACTCAACAATCGCAATCTAGCTCGTTTACAAGGAAGGTATGCAAGACAAGCTTATATGTTTCTCCTGTGTGTACGATATTTTCATTTAGTTTCATAATGCATTAATGCATAACTTTATAATATTTATTCTGAAAGTGTTCTCTATGTAAGAAAAACTAAATTACTATTTGTTTTTTGTTTTTTTCGAAGTGGTAGACGAGGAAACATGTTACAGTTTATACTTTGTGACGCAGCATGATTTGCTAAGAGAACTGGCTATCTACGTCTGGAAACAGGGTTTATGGTTTGTGACGCAGCATGATTTCATGATTTGCTAAGAGAACTGGCTATCTACGTCTGGAAACAGGGTTTATGGTTTGTGACGCAGCATGATTTGCTAAGAGAACTGGCTATCTACATCTCGAAACAGGATCCGATTGAGCGTAGAGAAAGACTGATTATAGAGATATGTGGAAACAAATTTCCCAAATGGTGGAGAGAACAAAAATATCAATCCATGCTCGCCTCGTATCAATCTCAACTGGTATATATTTCCCGCTACTTACACAAATACTATTACATTCCAAGCCTTGAATATATAACTGTAGTGATTCATTTAGTACACTCTGGATACTCACATCAAATTACATGTATGTTGTCTCCAGATGGAGAATTCTCAGTGAAATTGCCCAACATGCAATTACCAGAGGCAGAGGTTCTAGTCTTGAATTTTCAATCAAAAACCTATGCCTTACCCGATTTTGTGGAGAGAATGGATAAACTCAAGATGCTCCTTCTCTTAAGTTATAGCTCATTTTATAATGACATAGAGAATTTTCAACTTCTGGATTCCTTATCAAATCTAAGGAGTATCAGATTTGAGGGCATCAATGTTTCTTTCTTAACCAAGAGCCCAGTACAGCTGAAGACTCTACACAAGTTATATTTGAGAAGTGTTAAATCTCTCGGCGACGGTCCTGTCAAATTTTCTCATGTATTTCCAAATCTCAAGGAAATGGTCATTGATAGTTCCCACGAATTGAAGGAATTGCCTGCAGAGCTCTGCGAGCTGATTCATCTAAGAAAGCTCACAATCGATTGTTGTTCGGAGTTATCAGACTTGCCTGAAGCGATTGGAGATCTGGTCAATCTAGAAGCGTTGACGCTTCGGTTCAATTTCGAGCTTTCAGAGATTCCAGACTCGATTGGAAATCTCAACAAATTAAAATTTCTTGATATTACTGGTTGCCTGGAAATTGGGAAATTGCCTGAACACATGGGTGAGCTCAAGTGTGTGACAAATCTCGGCATCACGTGTTGCCGTTTGCTATCTTCCTTGCCTGAAGCGATTGGAAATTTGGCCAATTTAGAAGTATTGAGTCTAAGGCTCTGTGACAGTTTGACAGAGTTGCCGGAGTCGATTAGAAACCTCAAAAAGTTGACCTTTCTTGACATCCATTGGTGCGACAAAATCAAGGAGTTGCCCGAACAGATTGGTGAATTGAAGAGTTTAAGAAAGCTGCAAATGAGTCGTTGCCCCGAATTGACAAAACTGCCTCAATCAGTTTCAGATCTTCAGCAGTTAGAGGAAGTCATATGCGATGAGTGGGCCACAACACATCTATGGACACCCTTGTTACCCACTCTCAAAAACCTTCGCATCGTGGTGTATAAGGGGGAACGCTGATTTACTGTTAAATGGAAGTGTGTGTGTCTAAATTCATGCCTTTTTTTTTTTTTTTTAAGAAACAGTTTATTGTAATTGATTTTAGCAATTGGTTTCGGTATGGAATCAGAATGCAGCTTAAGATTAAGATTAGAATATTGAACAATCTATTTGTAGTAGAGCTTTTCTCATTTTTGAATTCATTCTTTTTGCTCAAAATGTCATAGTTTTGTTGAAATCTGGGTGAAAGAAAACAAACGTTGAAGCCACAAAATCACAAAATAACTTTTGTAAAACTTCAATAATTACAGCAAACACATAACTACCAAAAACCAATAATGTTGAAAACTATACCTCAAGAAAACTTCAAACATGTACTCAAAACTCGGACGAGTTGACACAAGACCCACCCAATGCACCACCACTCGGCTGAAACCTAGTTCGACTTCCCAAGCCCGAGTCAAGCAACTCCTCCCAATCCACTTCCTCCTCTTCCTCCTTCTCTCTCCCTCTCATCATCTCCAACATTCTCCTCGCCTTCTCCCTCCCTCTCTCACTCCCACTCTTCTCCACTTCTCTCAACACCTCCACCGCCCCGGCCGCCTTCGCCAACCCCTTAAACCTTAAACCCCCACGACTCAACCCATACAATGTAGCCACGCAACTCTCCTGAGTCGACCGGGAATCAAACTCATTCCCCCTCAAAATCCCTACCAAACACTCCACCCCACCCGAATCCAACATCGCAGCCCTCCCGTCCGCACACGAACTCAAATTACACAATGTGAGCAATACCCGACCCGTCATGTGACCCGACTTCACCATCCTCAAAAGAACCGGAACCGACCCGATCTTAACCAACTTGGACCGATTGCTCTGAACCAATGTCAAATGGTACAAAGCAAGTGCCGAGTCATGCCCAGTCCGCTCGCCCTCCGAGTTGAGCAAGTGAAGCAAAGGCGGCAAAGCCCCCAATACACCGATAGCCGTCTTGCAATCATCATCCAACGCCAAACTAAAGACCACACCGGAGGCGTGCTCCTGCGCCTCGGACGTTCCCGCCTTAAGCACATCAATCAAAGGCGGGAGAATTCCTGACCGTACGATCTTAATCTTGTTTGACTTTTCCAGCGAAAGGTTAACCAAAACTGCGACTGAGTTCACCTGAATATTGGCGTACCTGGAAACGACGAGGGGTCTCAAGGCGGAGAGGAGCCGAGGACTGCAGAGGTGGGCCCGGGCGTCCTCTCTGGTCCGTGTGATCTTCCTCAGCCACGTCAGAGCCTCCTCGATTTCGGACACGTGGACGCTTCTGAGCCGGGCCAAGACTTCGTCTTCCTCGTTCGAATTCGTCAGGGCTTCGATTTCCGAACACGAAGACGAACGCGACGAGTAGCAGCTCGGCTGAGTCGAGAACGGCAGCGGCGGGGTCAACGCAGCGTCGCTGACCGACTCGTCGGAGCTGGAGTGGAAGTGACTCGGCCGACGAGTCAACTCGGTCGCCGCGTGGTTGAAGCTCACGTTAGGCGTCTCCTCCACGCCTCGGATCAGCGACTCGTTATCGGAAACCGAGACTTTCCGGTGATCGGACGCCATGGATGTACGGACGAGCTTCTCCGCGGAGATGGAGTCTGGGGGCTTCGGAGGGGCAATAGAGTAATTTTGACACCAGTTGAGGATGGTGGACTTGAGGGCGAGGTTGGGGATGACGGAGGTGAGATCAGGTGGGGGCGAGTCGACGAGATTAGGGGTGAAGTTGAGGGCTTTGCAGACTTGGACGCAGACCCGTTCGAAGGTGTGACCCGAGGAGACTATAACCGGGTCGGCCATTAACGACCCGGAAATGGGGCAAATGAACTCTCTTGGGATTTGAGGCTTTGAAGGCTTTGATGGAATTGCAGATGAGGACCTGTGAAAGAGCTTCCATCTCCGGTTTGGGCTTCGAGCACTGGTTATTATATCTGTTAATCTGTCCCCGGCGTCGTAAACGCAATTGGTTTCTTTAGATTTGTGGACTACTAATCTCATCAGACCCTCTTTCAACTCCATATCTGAAATGATTGATTGATTCCCCTATGAAATGAAAGATGTTAGCTTTATGCTCATGTGGGGAGGATGCTTAAACCCCATTGAAGTGTTTTGGATAAGCTGAAATTCTTGGGTTGCTAAAATCGCGCGCTGAGGATCAGGTCTGTTGTGGTATAGTGGTAAAGCAGGGACTGAAAGAGAAGTGAAGGAGAAGGAGACTATTGGAGTTTAGAGATAGAGTTTTGATGGGAATGGGATTCAGATTCCTGTTAGTTCAATCATAGAAGAAGAGCCCTAAATAACTCAGCCAGAGCTTCAGGTATTTACGCAAGTAATTCCCCCCATTCATTTTTGTTTGCTGTCTGAAAGTGAAATTTGATCACCATTTCAGGATTGCTCTATTGATTGAAGTGTACTACTATATTTGGACACTGTTTTATATGACTGTGACACCAAGCATATGAATCCAAAAGCACTTTCTCTGCTTTTTACGATTGTCTTTCTGTGTTTGTAAACTTGGGTCGACACAAGTTTGAATCTCTACTGTTTCCTGTCGTGGAGCAAGAACAGACTTGGTGTTACTAATTTACTTGGATTAAACGTAATGCATTGGTTGCAGTGACGTATGTCTCTGTTAACCCCAATGACTTCAGGGTATGTAGGACTATGACCTGAAAGCAACAGCAGTCAAAGCAAGTGACTATTTTCTTTCATGTAAATTGTTTTGATTTCATAAAAGAGTATGTAGAACTATAAGGAAGAATACCCTTGAGGTTTATTCCCTAAAGAGAAAATTAGAAAAAAACCTAAAAAATAAAGCTCCTTTTAAGGGAACCCAATCATATGTTTTCTTTTAATCTACACCCATTCACATAATTAAACCTACCGTATAGGTTTTAAGTCTATAATTAAGTTTTTTTCTCTTTTTTTTAGTTTGACTATTTTACCCTTCTCGTCGAAGAAGGAAAAAATTCCTCAAATATAGGTGCTTTTTTTAAATTTAAATATGGCATCAGTTATAAACACAAATTAGAATTTAATACCATCAATTTATTTTTCCTGATTTAAAAACGATTACTTGCCTTAATTATTGCATATCTCTTCCTTTTTTATTTGACCTATATATTTGCCATTTTTTAGTAGATATGTTTGTGTAGATAATCCTATTATTAAATATGTCAACGTGATCAATTGCCTTAATCATTGTATGTAACTTATGCCATATTTTAGGAGATATGTTTGTGTAGATATTCCTTATTTAAAAAGATTAATTGTCTTAATTATTGTATATCTCTTCCTTTCAGATTTGATCTTTATATTTGCTATTTTTAAGTAGATGTGGTTGTGTAGATATTGCTATTAGATTTCGTAGATTTCTCAATCTGATTAAACATCCTTTTGTGGAGGTATTCCTATCATGTAGTGATTAAACATCCTCTCATCAAGGTATGTCATTTTGCTTTTCTTTTTTTTCCCCTTTTTTTGAATGAAATTTGATTCCCCATCCCAATAGGCGTAGGTATAGAATCAATATTCCATGTTCATTAATTTTCCATAATAGGGTCCATGTTATTGTAGATGATGGAGGGTGCAATCAGATCAAGCTTCACTTCAGTAATTTCAGCCCTTAACTCGTCGGTCATAACACGTCCAAACTTGAGAAGGTCGCACCTAAATTCCAGGTGGGTGTACTCTTTAGCCATCAAAATTAACTTGTAGTATCTATTGAGAAATAAGAAGATGAAACAAAAACCTGCAATCAAGAACTTGTATAGTCTATCATACCTACTCAATATCAAAAACCTAGAATGATCACAAAACAAATACCTCTTCGTCAGGAGCACACACACCTTTTGAATAGATAGCAATCACAATACTCATCAACCGTACCAATCGGATATCCTGTCGAACACAGACAACCCACCAATCTCTGATTGTGCAATCCATTTATATCACAAGCTTGTAGAGATATTGACACCAACTTTGAATGTGCGGATTACACTTTTCAATGTGAAGTTACGTAACCTCCAACCCAGAGGAGAATTATCAATTGCTGAAATCAAGGGTTAAGTAATTCTGGGCAACGTCTATGGGCAGCCGTTTCATGATCGACTTCCATTAGCAACACTATTGGATTTTATTATCAATCCTATTTAATAGGTGAATGAGAATTTGAAAGTGGCAGATTCAGTAATTCTTAACAACATTGGGTTTTATTATTTAGTCTATTTAATAGGTTTTTTTATTTTGCATAAATTTAATTAATTGGTTTGGGTATATATTAAAACACTCTTATGGATGGGTTTATTTTAAAAGAGGTGTGTCAATTTGGGTGTAGAATCAAATTCCCCTTCTCTAAATGATTACAAGAGTTAGGTTTTGCTCTTTAATCTGTTACCAAATACTAAGCCTAACAAGTTTGTTCATACCAATCCAGTTTCCCACCCATCAACTTCATTACATGAAAAGCCCGAAAGCTAAAGCACCTTTTACCTTTCTTGCTTAGGCTATAATCGCTAATCGATCTCTATTCTTCTCTACTTTATGCTATGAATTATGTGTTGGCAAATTTTAAAGCGTTTTAATCTGTGACTAAACACGGATTAAGCTTCTCTTCTAGCCACTTCTGCAGACAAAATACGCGCTGCTTAAGCCGCTTTGATCCCACCATTCTGAAATTTTAAAGAAAGAAAAAGGTGCTCTCTCACCTCACTCACAGACCCCCTTTTCTTTCAAAATTGTATTTTCATGGGAATATATGTATGTCTCTGACTAATTTGCATTGCTTTAGCGATCTCCAACTAGAACAGCACAACTCTCATCATTATTGCATATACTTAATTGTTAAGTTTCTGTAGCCATCATTTTTGCTTTACTTTATATCAGTGTTTTAGGCTGGACAATATCCCCCTTTCTTTTACCAAAGTAATATTGATTCCTTTTCTCTACCCAACAGAGATGGGTCCATCTTGACATAAACCAGATTCTTTTCCTTCTTTTCCTCCTTAATCTGAATCTTTATGGACTAATTTATAAGTTCAGAGTGGTGATTTCTTCATTTTTACAGTTGAAACCAGCTTCTCATTTTGTAGGAGAAGACAGTCATTATTGGTGTTTCTGTGAAACTAGTCCAGAAAAATTTACAATCTGATATTCTTGGTATCTCCTTTCTAATTGTTTTATTTAATTTTCTTTAGCTTTCAAAGAAAGAAAGGCAGGGAGAATCCATGGCAACAACCTTGACCTAATTGATCCCCTAATTATTTGTAAAATAACCCAAATGCTCAATTATGCTTTGGTTGCATTCACCAGATATTACCTGCACTTTTCGCGTGTAGGATTTTTCCAATACTTAAAAGGCTTGAGAGGGTCCTAGGTTAATCAACTTTTCTTGTACGATAATATAATCTGATAAAGGCGGAATAAAATTGACATTTCATTTGAGTTGTGAATGTCACTAGCAGCATGAATTATTGTATCTTAATTTGTCTTTAAATTGCTCCAATCTTCCACTAAGATCCAATGACAGCAATCTAATTACATGCACTGTGTTAGACATTAAGAATTTTCGTTGTTTGATCCTCTTTTGTTATCTCACTGTTAAAACTTTGTTAAAGTGTGTTCTACCTTTGCAAATTGCCATGAGCTTTTTGTTTGTTGATAATAGTTCATGGCCCTTGTGATCCCATCCATGGGTAGGCCACCATCTGTATGATAAAAAACCCCAATTATCGTTGACTTGCTCCATTCTCTTATGGGGGGTGTTCCTTATTTTTGCTTGCCATTCTGGTGTTCCATACTTTCATATCAACGTAATACCTACGTCAACTTTCTATCACGACACCGTCAAGTTGATTACGTGTGACGCATATGAGGTCGAAAATTATTATAAAATGACTGATGTGCCCTAATGCTAAACTCTGAATGATGAAGAGATTTTTAGAAAATAAAACCCAATACGTAGCACGTAGACTAAACCCAAAACCCCTATTAATCCTCTTATTGAGAATTGGGCTTCAGCTCTAAGGTCGAAAAAACCCAACAATGAGAGTTACCTCACTTACCTTTGTAACTTGAGTGTTTTTACCTTGTTTTTAATTTATTTAGTTCTTTGATAAGACCTACAAGGCTACAAAATTAATCTTGAAAAACTAACGTGGGACACGTACTTATCATCACAACTCTTAGGTATGAATTTTCGTAAGAGATTTACAGATTGCAGCGGAAATCAAACTTGAATTGAAGCTCAACCACAAATACATACATGCCAACTGAACCAACCCATTGGTTACTTGTTTCTAATTATATCATAATAAGATTGGGTTTTCAGTTGGGCGTGTGCGTTTGTGATGACGCCATAAAAACACGTCTCATCATTATAAGCCGCGGAAAAGAGGAAACAATAATGAATAATCCGTTCCTTTCCGGGAAAGGAAGCGTGTGAAAACTAGAACCTTCTTCCTCATTCAGTCTGGGTTTGGCTTTGGCTTTTCCTCCAAGCCAACCCCAGAACACCCAAACCCTCTATATATATCTTCAACCACACAACCCACCTCGTTAAGTTTCGCCCCAAAATTGAAATCTCCTTCTTATTGAATTTAGATCAAACCCCAAAACCAAACATGTCAGGAGGAACAGAAGCTTTTCCAGATTTGGGAAGACATTGCCAGCACCCTGATTGCCACCAACTCGATTTCCTCCCTTTCAAATGCGCCGGCTGCCATGACGTGTTCTGCGTCGAACACCGCTCTTACAAGTCCCACGACTGCCCCAAAGCCGACCACAACAGCCGGAAAGTGATAATTTGTGAAGTCTGCTCCACCTCCATAGAGACCACCGGCCACGACGGCGAAAAGAGCCAGAAGGTGTTGCTGGAGAGGCACAGCAAGTCCGGGAATTGCGACCCGAAAAAGAAGAAGAAGCTCACATGCCCTGTTAAGAAGTGCAAGGAGATTCTGACCTTTTCGAATAATAGTACTTGCAAGACTTGCCATTTGAAGGTCTGCCTCAAGCACCGGTTTCCGGCCGACCATGAATGTAAGAAGGAAGCGAAGGCCGTGGCCGTGGCGGCGAATGGAGGGACCTGGAATGGGAAGTTCTTGGCTGCTTTTGCTTCGAGGAATGGGAAAGATTGTGGGAAGAGTGAGAGGGGTTCCAAGTCTCCTCCCAGTACTCCATCAGTTAGGGCATTTTGAGAGAGAGATTACTGGGCTTTTGTTTTTTCATTCAAAGTTCAATACTTTCATGTAAACAATCAAATTCTGTATTTGTGCTATGGTAATTGAAATTCTTCACATTGCTAAGTCTCAAATTTCCAATAAACATGTATATTCAAACTCACAAGACTACTGTAAACTCATGTCAATATACAAAATAATCAATTAGCATGTTGAACACTAGATGTAAATACATACATTTGCTCATGTCCCGCTTCTATATGTAAAACAAATGGTATACTAAACATGTCCAAACCAGCAACACCTACGGAGGAAATCAACTTTTCTTGTACGATAATATAATCTGATAAAGGCGGAATAAAATTGACACTTCATTTGAGTTGTGAGTGTCACTAGCAGCATGAATTATTGTATCTTAATTTGTCTTTAAATTGCTCCAATCTTCCACTAGGATCCAATTGTTGAAGGAAAATCAACTTAGTGTGCCTTATCAAACTAGGAGTAGTAATAGGAGAGAAGGTTCTAGAATTCCTAATCCTAGACGGATTAGTATTCCTTGTAACATTAAAATATGTACTTTGTAATCCCTATATATAGGGCTCCTATTCTCAATAATAAGACACAATTCTCTCATCAATTCTCTCTCGAATCTATTTTACTTAAACACGTTATCAGCACGACTCTAACCACAATAGCAAAAAACCAATAACCCGGAAATCCTTTTTCACCACCGCAGCCCCTAGCCCCTTGCTAGCCCTCCTGCTCCTACAGCTGTCTCGGCCAACATACCTCTTGGCCTGCGCGCCTGCCTGCCAGCAGGCTCCAGCGTCAGCGCCCAGCCCGCTGCCCTGCAGCCCCGCACCCGTGCGCCTGCTCCGCGCTGCCCCTGCAGCGTTCCTGCAACTTTGCCGCAAGTCTACTGCCCTTGCAGCCCGCTTCCAACCATCTGCCACGATTAGGATTGCAAACTAGTTGCAATCCTAACTTAGGATTGAACTGCTACTGTAATCCTAACTCGTCAGCCAGCAACGCAACCTACCGGCCACACTCTCGGCCCCATCCTATTTGTGCACAAGCCTAGCACCGCCGAGCCATTAGCCACAACCAGGATTGTAAACAAGTTACAATCCCAGGTTAGGATCGAATATCCACTTCAATCCTAGCTTAGGATTGAAGCAGCATATGCAATCCCGACCCAGGATAGATAGCACACCTGCAATCCTACACGCCTGCATCAACACACGCGTGTATTGAGAATTTCAAATTCTGAAATTCATGAGTAAGTTTTCACTAGTAAGTTGTTCCCATTTTTGAAATTTAAATTTATTTTTAGTTTTCCGGGGACTTACAAAATCCTTTCTTCTACATCCCACCTTTCTGTAACGTGGGTTCGATTTGCTAAAAGCGGAATCGTGGGGATTCAAGCTATATACAAACTAAGAGCGTTCGTGATCTTCGGACTAAGAGCGTCCGTGAGCATCGATTTTTACGAACTAAGAGCGTTCGTAGGCTACTAAGAGCGTTCGTAAGCATAAACATTTGACCATATAAACGTCATTGGTTTCAATCCAAATCCAAAAAATTTGGAAACTATCAACAAAGACAGTGGTTATAACTCTTTCTCACTAGGCGTACTCAAGAGTAATTGTGATGTCTAGGAAAGGTTTGAACTGAGAGAACGGTTTAAAAGTGAGCAACGCTCCACCAAAATCTCGCCTTACCTTACCTGGTCACAACCAAATTGGAATTACCAAACAAATTGAGTCACTACTACTTGTCTATGCTTGATTATCATTTTTGTATTAAATTTAGAAACTTTGAAGTAGTCATTGGCTTTCATTGAAATAAAGTGTCGCTTTTGATTCGAACTTTATTCATTCAAATATGTTTCCTGGAGAGCTAGAATGCCTCGTGGATAGTGCTACTACGCACACCATACTTCGAAATAGGCAGTTATTTCTTGAGATGACGCCTATTCAATCTTCAGTCACTACAATGGCAGGGTCATCTAAATTGATTCATGGTCGAAGACCAACTCAATTCTTGTTGCCACATGGCACAATCATTAATGTCATTGAAGCTCTCTACGCTCCTAGGGCTGAAAGAACCCTTTTGAGCTTCAAAGATATAAGAGCCAATGATTTTCATGTGGAAACACATTGTGAGAATGGACAAGAGTTCTTTTGCATCACCGCTAATGACTACGGACATAAACGAGTATTAGAGAAACTTATGTGTCGATCTAGTGGGTTGTATGCAACCACTACTCGAGTCATTGAATCCAACCATGTCATGAGAGATGATTTATAGGATTCTGACACATATAGGTTTTGGCATGACCGTTTGGGACACCCAGGTCGTGATATGATGATCCGTATATTAAAGACTTCACACAGACATCCATTTTTCAGAATGAAAAGAAGTAAAAATCGGTTTTTGGACACCAAAAGAGCCCCTGCGCCTCAAGGCGCCATTCACCCCCCAAAACCGGCCATCCTTGGCCGGCGCCGCCGTCCCCCTGCGGCCTCAGGGTGGCATTGACGCCACCAATGCTCTTTCTACTCTAAATTTTGCTTCTAAAGTCAATTGTGACGTTGTGGCTCAACCAAAATCCTCATTGGTTATTTTTAAAGCCCATCATTCGTTCTGCAAAGCCTGCTCTTTAGCAAAATTAGGATCGAGACCATCCTATGCAAAGGACACTAAATAAAATATATCATTCTTGCAACGAATCCAAGGTGATATTTGTGGACGTATTCAACCACCATGCAGACCATTTAGATATTTTATGGTGTTGGTTGATGCATCAACACGCTGGTCACATGTCATGCTATTATCCACTAGGAACGCTGCATTTGCTAAACTCCTAGCCCAAATTATTAAGCTAAGGGCTCACCAC
>LYNE01000076.1:35930-53203 GCA_001662545.1 Rosa x damascena
TACCTACGTCAACTTTCCATCACGACACCGTCAAGTTGATCACGTGTGACGCATGCGAGGCTGAAAATTTGGGTAAAAAATGACTGATGTGCCCTAATTCTAAACTCTGAATGGTGATGAGATTTTCAACCCAATACGTAGACTAAACCCAAAACCCCTATTAATCCTCTTATTGAGAATTGGGCTTTAGATCTAAGGTCGTAAAAACCCCAACAATGAGAGTTACCTCACTTACCTTTGTAACTCGAGTGTTTTTACCTTGTTTCTAATTTATTTATTTTTTTGGTAAGACCTACAAGACTACAAAATCAATCCTGAAAAAACTGACGTGAGATACGTACTTGTCATCACAGCTCTTACGTATGAATTTTCGCAAGAGATTTACATATTGCAGCGGAAATCAAACTTGAATTGGAGCTCAACAACAAATACATCTATACCAACTGAACTAACCCACATTGGTTACCTTGTTTCTAATTATATCATAATAAGATTGGGTTTTCAGTTGGGCGTAAGAATGAGCAAACGGGGGATTCCCCCGCCCCCACGTCAAGTCTCCCCCGCGCCCATGTTCCCCATCTAGGGATATTTTCAAATGGGGGATTCCCCTCCCCGCCCCTCCCCCACCCCCGCCCCCGCCCCCGCCCCTGCATTTGCCATTTTCTCTATTTGAACACTTTTGGTTTTCTATTTTGAAATTTTTTATTTTCTATCTTTTTATATTTTTTTCCCTTTCCTTTTTTGACAAAAAATAATTCACAAATCACAACTATACGACAATCCAACTGTCAGATCCTCACAGATCACCTAGAGGATCATCTTTACCGATTTATACAATGATCCAACAGTCGGATCCTCACGGATCGCCCTTAGGTTCATCCTCTCAAAATTATACGAAGATCCAACGGTTGGATCGTCCCGGATCGCCCTTAGAATCATCCTTACAAAATTATATTATGATCCAACGGTCGGATCCGCACGGATCGCCTTTTTAATCAACTTTTCACAATTATACGAAATCCAACAGTCAGATCCTCACGGATCGCCCTTAGGATCATCCTCTCAAAATTATGTGAAGATCCAACGGTTGGATCGTCCCAGATCGCCTTATAATCATCTTCACAAAATTATACGACGATCCAACAGTCAAATCCTCAGGATCTCCTTTTGAATTGTTTTTTCACAATTATACGAAGATCCAACTGTCGGATCCTCATGAGAAATAAGAAAAATTATAAAAATGTCCTGATTGAAAAAAATATATATATAAAAAATGGGGAACCCGCATAGGTAATGGGAAACCCTGCCCCCGCCCCCGCACCTGTGATGGGGAACACCGCTCCCACCCCCGCACCTGTGATGGGGAACACCGCTCCCACCCCCGCTTGACAAATGAGGGGAAAACCCGCGGGTACCCCTCCCCTGTTTGCCCATTTCTAGATGGGGCGTCTGCGTTTGTGATGAGGCCATAAAAACACGTCTCATTATAAAGTATAAACCGCGGGAAAAGAGGGGTTCATTTCCGGGAAAGGGAGCGTGTGAAAACTAGAATCTTCTTCCTCATTCAACCTGGGTTTGGTTATGGCTTTTCCTCGAACCCAACCCCAGAACACCCAAACCCTCTCTATATATCTTCAACCACACAACCCTCCTCGTTAAGTTTTGCCCCAAAATTGAAATTTTAGATCAAACCCCAAAACCAACATGTCAGGAGGAACAGAAGCTTTTCCAGATTTGGGAAGACATTGCCAGCACCCTGATTGCCACCAACTCGATTTCCTCCCATTCAAATGCGCCGGCTGCCATGACGTGTTCTGCGTCGAACACCGCTCTTACAAGTCCCACGACTGCCCCAAAGCCGACCACAACAGCCGGAAAGTGATCATTTGTGAAGTCTGCTCCACCTCCATAGAGACCACCGGCCACGACGGCGAAGAGAGCCAGAAGGTGTTGCTGGAGAGGCACAGCAAGTCCGGGAATTGCGACCCGAAAAAGAAGAAGAAGCCCACATGCCCTGTTAAGGGGTGCAAGGAGATTCTGACCTTTTCGAATAATAGTACTTGCAAGACTTGCCATCTGAAGGTCTGCCTCAAGCACCGGTTTCCGGCAGACCATGAATGTAAGAAGGAAGCGAAGGCCGTGACTGTGGCGGCGAACGGAGGGGCCTGGAATGGAAAGTTCTTGGCTGCTTCTGCTTAGAGTCTGGAAGAGTGAGTTGGAACCCAAGTCTCCTCCCAGTACTCCATAAGAAAGAGATTAATGTGCTTTTGTTTTTTCATTTAGAGTGTGTTTGGATGAGTGAAAAAATGATGGAATTTAATTGAAAGTAAGGATTATTCTCTCGTTTGGCATTATCAGATTGGAAATTTAAAATTTCTCTGTGGAAAAAAAAGAAGAAATTCGTTATTTAAATTCCTCACTTCAATTTCCACCAAAATACGTGTCATTTACGAATTTCTTTGTAGTATTAAATTTTTATTTCCAAAACAAGACTTTTTTCTATCTTATCTTTTTATTTGTTTTAAAATTTCTTAATTTAGTACACATTTCAAATCCTAAATAGATACAACCAAACAACATAAATTGCAATTAATGAAATTTTAAATTGATGGAGTTAAAGATTCCATCATTTATACATGCCTATAAATTTTATAATTTTCTCATCCAAACGCACCGTCATAGTTCAATACTGTCATGTAAACAATCAAATTCTGTATTTGTTGTATGATAATTGAAATTCTTCACATTGCTAAGTCTCAAATTTCCAATAATCACTTATGTTCAAACTCACAAGACTACTGTAAACTCATGTCAATATACAAAATAATCAATTAGCAAGTTGAACGCTAGATGTAAATACATACATTTGCTCATGTCCCGCTTCTATATGTAAATGAATGGTATAGGTATACTAAACATGTTCAAACCAGCAATACCTATGGAGGAAATTATTCAACCGAACAACCCCTACTCAAACATCAACCTTACTCAACATCTCTGATACAACATGTGAGAGATACAAACATGAGAAACGCTGTTTACACATTGCAGCATTCAAAGTAAAAATTACGGTGGCGGCGGTCGTTTACCGCGGGCCAAAAGCGCAAGAAGAATCTTTTTCCTTGGCCCCTGCAAATTAAACAACCTTCTGTAAGAATTGTGCAATGAATTACCAATGGGAAACAGAAGAAGGATACACAACTGAGCTAGCAGAACAAAACACAAGTTTCAAATCACATGCTTTATGATATGGACAAATTAGGATAAAGATATAGATCAGAACAAAGATAACATATTGGTGCATTAATATTACCATTGGTATACCCAGCTCTTTAAGGTCCTTATCCCCCATCTGCTTCAGAGCACCCATGTCTACCTGCAAATCAGACAATCAAAGCATTAAGGCCAAAACCAAAAGAGAAAAGATTTGATTATCAACATTACTCCTTGAAATCATCAGAACTTCATATTCTAATATATTTTCTGCTGTCTCAGAAATCAAAAGGCCTATACATGACAATCAAATAAGAAAGGCACACCTCTAAAAATCTGACTATCAAATGTTTGATAAACTTAAGAATAGGTTACTTACTTCTTCAGCCTGGAAAATAATAGCATATTTGCCCAAACCAAGTCTATGCAATAAACTAGCAACACTTAGAGGTTCCTCCCCCTGTACAATGCAGAGAGAGCGATATTATACAACTTACTAAAGTGAAAGAAGTGATAATTAAAAGGAAGCTAAAGTGGTGCAACAGCCAGAAAGTAGTACCATATAAGGGACTTTTTGCATGCTGTAATTTGTTGGCACAAGCTGTCCAACTGGCTTGGCAGTTTGAGGGTTAGATTTTGTTCTGAAAAGGAAGGAATCTGCTGGCTGAGACGAACCAACCATACCATTTCTCAGGAACTGGCCAGCTCTAGGAGCGTCAGCTGCCCTGAAGGATGATGCTGACTGCAGCTCACCAAAGTTTCTTTGAGGTGATGGCCCATAAGAAGTGTTCACAAAGTTATCGGGGGATCTAGCTCGGAATCCTCCTCTACTTTGAGAAGAGTTGAAGTTCCTCTGTGGATTTACATGATACAAATCAGCTGCAGTTTCCCTGGGAGGAATTTGCCTCAGGAAGCTACTCTCATTTGTTTCTGACTTGTGCGGTGGCATCTGATACCTCACTGCAGAATAAGCAGGTTTTGAAAGCTTTGGGCGCGGGACCATCTGCTTGCGTTCTGCAACAACTCCCCCATTTTGCTTCAATGATCTTTTGCGCAACAGTTTCAATCTGAGGTCA
Source organism: Rosa x damascena (assembly GCA_001662545.1). Taxonomy (NCBI): domain Eukaryota; kingdom Viridiplantae; phylum Streptophyta; class Magnoliopsida; order Rosales; family Rosaceae; genus Rosa; species Rosa x damascena. The sequence continues at coordinate 40,220 of LYNE01000076.1, forward strand.
TTTCGACTGATTCGTGAATCTTCACTTGTTTTAATGAACAAAAGTCAATACAAAGAAAACATATAAAAAGATAATAAATCATACATAAACGTTGGTAATATTACAATTCAGACAAGATGGTTTACCATGTAATGTATTGTCACCCCCTCTCCATTTTATTCCATTTCTATCTCCTCGTTGCCTGGAATTCAGATTCAACACATCATGACAGATATAAATAACATAACAATGCAGACGGCAACTACCCATCCTCAAATATCCACAATCATACACATGTTACCGCCTTCGCAAACAAACGATGACTTTTTACAAATTGGAGAAACACGTTTCTCTTCTTATAAGCTTCTGAAACACGTTCAAAGAGAAGACACATTTCCCCTTTTTTACGTTATGCACCTGATTAAGGAAACAAAATGCACTTCCCTACTCCCAAATTCTAATCCTTTCTGGGTAAGGCTAACATTAACAATTCAACCATTTTGAAAACGAAAAAGCTTCGGGATCTATATGTGACAGTGATGGTGGTTTAAACTGTAGAGTGGTGTGGCTGCTATGCCATTAAAACTATGTGAACCAAACTAGTGGAAAAACACAATCATTCCCAACCTACAGCATCACACAAAACTTCCCAATCAAATACTAAGCTGATCAGTGCCATGTATAAGTTAAGAGAAACAGAACAAAGTACCGCTTTCCATGAGCATTACTCCCAAGCCTGTCTCCCATTGATCGTTTACCTCCCGAAACCATACCTCTTTCGCCACGCATGTTTACAGAGTCTGATGTCCCTCCCCTCTCCACAACCTACAAAACTTCCACAATAAGCAACTAAATCCACACACAAACAAAACCCATCAACCTACAATCCAAGCTCAACAATCCCAGCACAACCAAAACAACTATTTCAGTCCTCCATGGCACAAAAAATAGCTAAATTACGACAAATTCAAGCTCAATTATAAACAGAAGCAGAAAAGGTATTGAAATTTACAAAACCCACAACACAGTCTATGAAAAGAATCTTCCTTTTTGAAACGAAAAGCTCTAATTGATCAAAACCTGAAAAACCATGAAAGATTTATGGAATGTGAGAAGCAAAAAGTACCTGACCAGAGCGACCGAGGGTGATGGTGACCCTGGGCTTCGACATAGCCGCGAGCCAAATGCGTAAAGTGGGTTTTGGCGATCTAATTGCAGAAGAGGAAAGCCGAGTAGAAACCCTAGAATCTATGCAGTGATTTTAGAGAAAGGAATCAAATTTCGTGGCGTTGGCTTCATGCGTGTCCTTGACCTTTGGAGTTAAGGAATTGGCGCCGGGTCAGGTCAATCTGATTGGGCCGACTGTCTCATTCTTCTAAAGCTCAAGTTTTTACAACCGTTGAGATCTGTTCGTCCTACAAATCCAACGAGTCTCCAGGCTTTTGCCTTTTTCTTTTTTGTCTTCTTTAAAACTCATACAACTTGTAAAAAAATAAAGTACCATTCGTCGACTGGAATAAATTTTGTCTGTGAAAATTGTAACGCCACTTTTTCAATGAACAGCAATTTTCATAACTAATTATTTATTTGTTTGATCTGACTTAGTGAATAAATAATTTCTGTTTGCATTGATTTTTTGTAGAGATGCTATTTGAAGGTTAATGTAACTCTTTAATGGTTAGATTGGAACTAGACTATTGAATATATGCAAATAAAAACAATTTGATATTAATATACAAGTTGAACTTCCATATGATACATAAATGTTGAGATCGACCCAAGTTACCCAACATAAATAAGTAAATAAACTTGATTAAATCTGAAATACATGATTCGTAGAATTACTAAGGATTTGGTGTGAACCAAACCAACATTCCTTTGAACAATCCCTTAAGGGAGACATACTTAGGGAAAGTCAAGAGTTTGATGCTCTTATCTGTAAAGGAAAATATGTCAAATTCTATCTCGGCCTCTTTATAATTATATCTCCGATATAAAACATAAGTTTAAGTCTCTTATTATCGGAACCACTAAAGTCGCTGCTAGAAAATATAATTTTGGTGGCAAGGTCGCTTACAAACAATGTCCGGTCACCAAGATAAAAAACTTCTTCACAGTGAGGATCATCACTGCTATTGCACTCTAACTTAAACACTCGAAATCCTCGAGTATAATAAGGTCTTGATGATCAGAAATATTATATGAGGCAATACTTATAGAATGAACGATAAACAGGTCCTTCGTTGCAACATCTTTTGCTATGTAGGGACCGGAAATGTAGGTGCCATACACGATGCTATCCATCACCCTATTAGACTTCGACACTGGAATAGGGAAGGTTAATCACCCTTTCAGCAGTATAGGTAACACCTTGGATGTTAAACACCATTAAAGTCTCGTTGTGGGTTGTTGCAGCATATAATTTCCCATCGATTATTTCTACGTCTTCAAAACTGAGAACCACATTCCTCTCTCCGGCCTCAATGAGGGTCCACGATTCATCAATGTTTCTACAGAAAGCCAAATGACCAGCGTCACAAAAGCTAGAACACGCCTCGTTTGTTCGAAAGAGGCCACTGCTTTCCGTAAGAAGTCGAGTCTGGTGCTCCGAGGGCCTGAAATTGTGGATTGTGGAGGGAGCTCGACTCGGGAACCTGATATTGGATTCAATAACAAGTTAACAACATGAGAACTTCTATGAATGCGCGCAACCATGATCAACCAGCCTTCAACTGATGCGAGACATCTCGACTTATAAAACAACTTTGGCGGGACTGAATTGTGAGTCCTGGCATCACTGAGACAGCTTACAAAGCGGTGGTCTTGGATGTAGAAGGGATGAGGATAACACAAAAGCCATGGAAGCTGATGAGGAGTAAGACGGCAATGATTGCTTAGGGCACGCCAAGGATGGCATACTTGACGAAACGCAAGGTAATCTAATATGTATAGCGCTGCAGAATCAATTTCATAATCTCATCTGGGACTTGTTTCAACAACTTGCTCCCTTGATTACGATCATGTTCTTTTGAACGGCTACAACTTTGGATCGACATGCTGACCAAGTAATAAAGCGCTTGTAGTGTTGGGTATATACAAGTGTTGAGGAGTTTCTGTACTTACATAAGCATTTCCAAGCATAATTAGCTATAATGAGCCACACTCATGATACAACCAGCGATACCAGCTACTGCCAACTGTGTGACCTACGGAAACACAGCCTGAGTCCCGACTCACCCCCAGATCACCGCTGATGTGCCGCCACGCGCCACGTCAAGTTAACATCAGAAGCTCTAGAATCTGAGAACTGAAGAATATCAGTCCCACATCGAAAACAAGGAAGAGGTCAGCCTCTTCCCCACCTATAAAAGGTTCTCTCATCTCTCCTCATTAATTACGCATTTACTACTTACCTACTCTTATTCTGTCAACATAAATACATTGACTAACTTAGGCATCGGAGAAGAGAAGACCACCCAGCGCGGTCTCCCTCTAACGCAGCTTTGTATTTCACTTGACAGGAAACGGAAACTCTGAGAACGTTGCAAGTAGCGGTCCGCCCATCGAATCAGCATTAACCAAAGACTTGGGCTACCGCCCAAATCTAAAGCATTAACATTGGCGTCGTCTGTGGGAATCCTTGAGCAAAAAGCCATCCCACCACAACAAGCACCATGACTAACGGTAGCGGGGGAAACGCTGAAGAACAAGCGGATCAATCCGCCAACCCCCAGCCCACCAACCCCTCGGTTAAAGTTAACCGAGCACTATTCAACACTTCGGTCAACCCCGGCGTGGAACCCCTGGGCTCATCCCAGGTACCGCTGACCCAAGGTGCGGCGGAGGCCTGACCCTGCAGCAGTCACCCACCCGGCCAGGATTTTCCCTCTATGTATGAGCTGGCATTAGCAAACGTCCACAAGGAAAATAGGGAGCGCGAACAAGAGCGCAGAGAAAAGGCCGAGGCCTAAAAGCAGGTGGCAATGCTGATGTCAAAATTCGACGAGTTAAAGAGGGCACTAGAGGCAAACGCTAACCCAGCGCAGAGCAAGCAATCACGGAGCACCAGACGTAGTCGACCCAATACTGGCTGATTGGTACCCGTACCAATCATACAGATGCAGGTATCGCCGAACCCACCAGAACTATTGGGAATGGGCCCACCTCCCAGGCAACGGCGCCATTGACTTGATGCATATGCTCTTGCAAGCGTACGAATCGTTGTTAAGTAAGGGAAGTATTTGAACCTTGATCATCATACCTCGGGGATTAGGCGTTGGTCCTAACCCAGGTAATTGGCGGTAGACTAACTTAAAAGCATACAATGAAAAATAAAAATAAAATAAAGCGAAATAATATTCACAAGGCACCAAGTCTCGACAATGCTCGGCTTAGCTCACACTAAACCTAATCAAAGTCACTAACTTGTAGCCCAAATGAGTTATGCACAATGGAAGGTAGAATTTTGTTTGGAAGTTTTGAATTGGAAATTAAGTAAATTAAATGCAAACTAAAATAAAAGCAAACAACTAATTATTAAGCAAGAAATTAAATTTGGATTTTCAAATTAATGGGAACTTGGGAGTGTCGGGTGATTCACACTAACTATCTTGCAAATATCAATGTCAATTTCACAAATGCATGCATTTCCTATATGTGTCAAGTCCTGTATCTAGTACCGGTTAAGGCTACTAAACTAATTATCATTTCGGTGTATTGACTATGCCGGTTAAGGCCACAATCAACTCTCTAATTTGGGCATTACGCCGGTTAAGACCGCACTATCCAAAATTAGAGGCCTAGAGAGCAAGATAATAGAGACCCAAGCAAGCTTAGCTACAATTAAGCTAGCTAATGGTCACCACACTTAAATCCTAGATGCCACAAGAATAATAAGTTGTCAATTTATCAATCTATTCATCACAATTGCCCACAACATAATTTCAAAGGGTGACAAAATCTAGAAACATGCTTCTAAGGACCAATAAATTCGGATTTAGAGCATACACAATGGAAATTGCATTTATTAAAATTAAAGCATCAATATTTATACAAGATGAGTTAGGGCTTCACAACCCTAACTCCCAAAATTGAACTACTCAAAACCCATACAAGAATCCATCAACAAAAGTATATAAAAATTATGAAATAGATAATAAGGAATAGAGGGGAGAGTTAGCTTGGTCACTTCTAGTTATAAATTAGTATGAATCAAGCAATTTCTTCACCCAACTACCCAAATTAAGGTGTGGTACTCTTGATGATGATTCCTTTGAAGTCTTGAGTGTCAAATCCCAAAAGATGAAATTAAAAATGAAGAAGGGAAAAGGTGAGAGTGTGAGGTGATATGGGTGATGGACGAGAGAATGGGAAAGATGGAATGGGAGAGATGGAATTGTGGTGGTGTGCGGCTATGGTGGTTGATAGAGTAGTAATCAAGATGGTGGCTGTTTGTCTCTGCAGCTACTGTTGGAGAGGGAATTATATATGGGTGTGCAACTGTAGGGTTCTCGTAAAGGACGGAGGGTAGTGTGAGTAAATGGATGGATGGATGATTGCCAGAGGGAGAAGAAACGGAATCTAGGCTGTTCAAAAAGAAGGAGAGAAATTAAATGGCACGTGGTGGTGTGTGAGTTAGAATGGATTAGGCTCAATCATGATTAATCAAACCATTGATTAATTTATGGTTTAATTAATCATCATGCTGCTGATTCCCTTTGCCTCCTCACGTGCCCACCATTTGTTAATTTTAATTAACACTTTTTTGCTTCTTTTATTTTTTTATTTTTTCTTTTCTCCCTCTTCTTCTCAATGCATTTCCGCATATCCTATCGGAGGCAATTAGATTCCGTTCATTTGATGGCGTTAACCACGGTTGACCCGCATCGACTATTTCTTCTTTTTCTCAGAAACTCCAATTAGCTCCAATTTTACATCATTTCCTCACGTTTCCGCAATTCCACTTATTTCCTACACAATAAATAAAAATGAATTAATTACATAATAATAGCTTTGAGGATTAACTAATTCTCGTGTTTTAGATATAATTACATACATAGAAAAGCGTGTAATCAAATAGTCAAGTATAACTTGTAATCATCTGATATGGCACATTTTCTGGTTCTTGTAGATTTTCTCAAGGCCATAGGTTGAGACACTTCTACATTTGGTGCTGCATTTATCTCATCTTGTTGATCAACTTGCTGCACTTGCACTTCATTATTCATATTTTGTTCATTTTGAGCAATTGCGGCTGCATCAGCATTCTCAATGTCATTTTGCACCATATCTTCAGTTTGGTGTGCTGCAATATCAGATTCTTGATTTTCTGGAATAGGATTCAAAAGTGCTCCATTTTCTGGAACTGAATTGTTGTTGCAGTCCTGATTTAGGATTGAAAAGGCATTGCAATCCTTGTACACAAAGCATTCTTCAAAAGCTTTGTTGTTGTTCTGCATCTCTGTCATTTCCTTTTCTGCATCTTTTCTTGCATTGTTGTCAAACATTTCATCATAAAATGTGGCTCTATGTGACTCCACAATCCTTGTGCTTCTGTTTGGGCAATAGAATTTGAAACCTTTTAATTTTTCACAGTAGCCAATAAAATAACCACTTACTGATTGAGAATCAAGCTTGCCATTTGCTACATTATGAACTCTCACTTCTACATTACAGCCCCACACATGAAAATGATTTAAATTATGCTTGTAACCACACCACAGTTCAAAAGGAGTCTTCAACACAGCCTTGCTCGGAGTTCTATTGCAAATATAATTTGTTGTTTTCAAGGCTTCTCCCCACAGAAATTTTGGTAGTGCAGACCTTACAATCATGCTTCTCACCATGCTGATCAAGGTTCTATTCCTCCTTTCTGATACTCCATTATACTGTGGGTTATATGGAGTAGTGTATTGAGCTACTATTCCACATTCCTGCAAGTACAATGCAAAAGGACCCTTGTGTGTCCTTGTTCTGAATACCTGCCAAAGTATTCACCTCCTCTATCTGATCTGATACACTTAATCAATTTTCCAATTTGCTTTTCAACCTCAACCTTATAGATTTTGAAAAATTCCAAAGCTTGTGACTTTTCTGAAATTAAGTAAATGTAACAAAATCTTGAAAAATCATCAATGAAAGTGATGAAATAACAATTCCCACAGATTGTACTAACTGGAAAAGGACCACAAATATCTGTGTGAATTAAATCAAGCATTTGTTCACTTCTCTTTGAAACTGTGTTCCTAGCATTTGTCATCTTGCCTTTCAAACAATCAACACAAGTTTCAAAATCTGTAAAGTCCAAGGCAGGTAAAATACCTTGTTTCACAAGTTCTTGCAATCTTTGTTTTGAGATATGACCTAATCTTTTATGCCACAAGAAAGATGATGCATCACAAAATTTCCTCTTTGAACCTGATTTGCTTAAAAGAAATATTTTCTTATTGTCATCAGTTTCAGCTACAATATTTTCACAGTTTGCACACCAATAACCATTTACCAAATCAGCATCTCCAAAACAATCTGAACCTTGATAGAAATACATAACTTTATTATTATTTGAAAAGCTGAAACCATTGTTTGCTACAAATTGAGAACCAGAAATTAAGTTCCTACTAATACTTGGAATACAGTACACATTGTTCAATAATAATACATAATTATTCCTAAACTTGAGTTTGACAATCCCTACAGCCTTCACTAGGGCTGGGCTTGGGTCGGGCCGGGCCCGAAAATTAGTAAGACCGAGACCGAGCCCGAAACTGTCTTGAAAACCTACAGAAACCGAACTCAGGCTTTTTAGTTCGGTCTTTCTGGCTTTTCGAGCCGGATATGCAGTTCAACTGGCTGTTACTATTTTTGAAGAACAGGAAACAACAACCCTCTAAGTAGCTCATCTGCTACGAAACTTTGCCATGAACTTTCTGCTAATTATATCTTTTTGTTAGAACCAATCAATATGAACATGAGAATCCCAAATAAACAAATCCAAACTATGAAATAGCAGAAAACCCATATCAAAGTTTGAGCAAATAAATCAAAACCCAACACACAAATCATCAAACCCAGAAAGAAAGATGCAACCTTCAAGCTGAGATTGGATCAAAGACTCTGCGCTTACCTAAAGTTGAGGCCTTTATGGGTTTGTAAAGTACAAGTCAACAATCAAACATTGCCATGAATCTGATCCAAGTGAATAAGAAACATTGCCTGATTTCCCAGAATGAAAACCAACAGTCAACAGTCAACTTCTGGAGCTTCGCGTCCAATCGCTCACTGGGGTACGATTTCAGAGACGGGGAATGGCTTGATTCTTGGGGAGGCGGAGGAGTTGATAACGGGTGAAGAGAGAGAGAGAAGGGGCAGAGATGGGAAAAACACAAGCTTTTGGGGCTAAGATGGTTTCGACACTTTCGAGAGAGAGGGAGGCCGAGATCAGGTTAGTCTCGAGAAAGAGGGAGACTGAGATCGGGCTTTTCGGGCCTTTGGTCTCTTAATATTTGAAGTCCGAGGCCGAACCGAAGAAAAAGGAATCGGGTCGGTCTTTGTACCAAACATAAAATTATATAACAAAACCGAACCGAAGAAAAAGGAATCGGGTCGGTCTTTGTACCGAACATAAAATTATATAACAAAACCGAATCGAATCGGGCTTTTTTGCTCGGTTCAGGTCGGATCCTCGGTCCCTCGGGTCCTGACGCCCAACCCTAGCCTTCACAGCCACTCTTTGGCCACTTCCAGTACACATCCTTGTCTCATTCTTTCTTGGGATTGAAATATCTGACAATCCCTGTAATGAATTGACAATATGAATAGGGGAACTAGTGTCAAACCACCAAGACTTGTCATTTACAAAAGCATTTGACTCAAAATTGAAAACAGATTTTGAAAGAAAACTACCTTTCTTTTTCAGCCAAGCTTTGAAACCTCCACAATCTTTCTTAAAGTGACCAAGTTTCTTGCAAAAGAAACACTTAATGCCACCTGCAGGTTTGTATTTTATTTTATCATGATCAGACTTCACAATGGATTTAGAGGTGCTTACAGTGGTTCCAGGTTTAAAGTTCTTGCTGTTGCCAAATTTCTTCTTGTGTTTGATTTTGGACATCAGATTCATAGCCACCTCTTGTCCTTCTTGCTTCTGCATTTCATCTTCAACTTCCACACACAGTGAAATCAACTCATTGATGCTCCATTTTTCTTTTTGAGTCTTGTACAATGTCTTGAGTTGAGAATATTCATTTGGGAGTGAGTCCAGAATCATATACACTAAGAATGAATCATCTATTGCCATATTCAGGGCTCTCAGCCTTGCAGCAATATCAAAACCTCTCATTATGTACTTTCTCACACTAGTCTTGCCATTGTATTTCATCCTTGCAAGAGACCTCACCAAATTCTGCACTTCAGCCTTATCAGAAATTTTAAACTTTTCTGCAATGGAATTAAAGAACTCTTTGGCCAATTCTAAATTAGGTATACTGCCCTTCACATTCTCATGCATGCTTTCCTTGATCATGATCAATGCCATCTTCTTATGCTTGTACAATTTCTCATATTTGTCCCTTGCATCTCTGCTAGAACTTTCAGTTAATGCTGTTGGAGGATCTTCTTTCAACACATGGTCATAATCCAATATCCCCATATTCAGTTCTATGTCCCCTTTCCATGTCTTAAAGTTTGAGCCATTCAGAAGCTCAATCTGATTGATGCTCATTGGAAAGTGCATAGCTGCATGCGAAATAATCAAACAGATTAATCTAGTGTAACTCAATACCAGAATAAACTGTATGACCCAGATAATGTAGTATATATGCAGCAATATGAAACTTTATCAATTTCAAGACTTTGACAACCTTTGTGGTGTACTAATCTCTGTTGATATATGAATGTTCATTTACTCAATACATATATCAGATTCAAAACCAAATGTCTGCAACTATGTTTCTTTGGAAACCAGTGCAAATTAATTTTAAGTTTCAAAACCTGCAACTTTAGCAATAGAACATTGACATCGTTTTTCTCTTTTGACATAAAGCCACTTTGACAGCACATATGTTCTTAAAGATTAACATAATGATGTAAATAATTCCATTTAATACATTCTTAGGCCACTTTGGCAGCACTTATGCATTTATCTTCATATCAGTCATCAGATCAGCATATTCATACCAATTATCACACAATCTTAATGATATATGTATATATATATACATATACTTATGATATGAATCTGATATGAATTCAAATATGGATCTTCAAATATTTGGCATTTTTCTGTTATGAACATATGAACCACATGTATATTTTGTCAAATCAATGTATAAGGACATATAAAATGAAATTAATATAAATTTCTAAATCAGTATATCATGATTATGAATATACAAGTAAAGTTATATGAATTACTTGATGCGGATTAAAGTACTTAATTGAAATTCCCAGAATTCAAAATTTCAATGCAGTTAATTCCTTCAACATGTAAATGATCTATGTATGGATGCTCTGATACCAATTGTTAGAATCAATATGCTTACGCAATCACAAACACAAACACATAATTAAGAACCTATACTAGATCAAATCATGTTAATAGAGTTACTGCAAATTAATTTTAAAGTATAATTGGACTAGGGATTGAAGACAACATTTTAATCCTGGAACTGCAGAACACAAGAACATGAACCCAGAAAACTCACTCGATGCACTCCCACTGTCCATGATAGCCTTCTCCTAATTTCACCCTTATGTTCTCTTAGTATATGGGACTAAAACAAGAACAACTCGTGCATCAGAAGGGACCAATCTGACACATATATATATACAGCACCCTTGCAAATCAGTTTCATCCATAAAGAAACTGCTGCATTACCTTAACTGCTTATCAACCTTAACTGCTTGTATAACTGCAACCAGATTTTAAATTCAAATAACAGATAAGCTTGTCTTAATATGATATAAATCATAAGCTTATTCTATAGTCTAAACTTAGATTAATTACATATATGAAATATATATGCAGAATACAAATTCTAAAAAATGACTTGTTCCATAAGCAATGTTAATTTGCTTACATCAACTTCAACAGCCATTTTGTAAAACATTAGCATTCATTTGCTGGCAGATCTCTATTACTGCCTTAACTATGATGCAGTCACACTACTAGCTTATTCCAATCCGAAATACATGATTCATAAAACTACCAAGGATTTGGTGTGAACCAAACCAACATTCCTTTGAAAAATCCCTGAAGGGAGGCATACCCAGGGAAAGTCAAGAGTTTGATGCTCTTATTTGTCAAGGAAAATACGCCAAAATCTGTCTTGGACTCTTTAGTGTAATCCCGATATAAAGCATAATAAATACAGTTTCTTTCAAGGTCGCTGCTAGAAGATATAATTTTGGTGCCAAGGTCGTTTACTAACAATGTCCGGTCACCAAGATCAAAAACTTCTACACAGTGAGGATCATCACTGTTATCGCACTCTAACTTAAACACCCGAAATGCTCGAGTGTGATAACGCGTACGACTTGGAAGATCATAAACAATAATAGAATGATTAGATGAGGCAATACTTCTAGAATAAACGATAAACAGGTCCTTTGTTGCGACATCTTTTGCTATGTAGGGACCATTATGGTAGCATATACTGAAATAGGGAAGCTTAACCACCCTTTCAGCCGTATAGGTAACACCTTGGATGTTAAACACCATTAAGGTGCTGTGGGTTGTTGCAGCATATAATTTCCCATCGATTATTTCTACGTCTTCAAATCTGAGAACCACATTCCTCTCTCTGGCCTTAACGAGGGTCCATGATTCATCAATGTTTCTACAGAAAGCCAAACGACCAGCGTCACAAAGGCTAGCCACAAGACACTGTTCTAGCCTCGTTTGTTCGAAAGAGGCTACTGCTTTCCGTAAGAAGTCGAGTCTCGTGCTCCGAGGGCCTGAAATTGTGGATTGTGGTGGGAGCTCGACTCGGCAACCTGATATTGGATTCAATAACAAGTTAACAACAGGAGAACTTCTATGAATGCGCGCAGCCATGATCAACCAGCCTTCAACTGATCCGAGACATCTCGACTCATAAAACAACTTTGGCGGGACTGAATAGTGAGTCCTGGGATCACTGAGACAGCTAACAAAGCAGTGGTCTTGGATGTGGAAAGGGTCAGAATCAAATAGAAGCCATGGAAGCTGAGGAGCAGGGGAGCAGCGCTTGCTTATGGCACGCCAAGAACGGCATACTTGACGAAACGCAAGGTAGTCAAATATGTTTAGTCGCTGCAGAATCAATTCCATAATCTCATCTGGGACTTGTTTCAACAACTTGCTCCCCTGATTATGATCATGTTCATTGGAACGCCTGTGCTTTTGGATAGACATACTGACCAAGTAATCAAGCGCTTTATAACATTAAGCCTACCTTGTAGGGTTATATATATGTGTGTGTGTGTTTGAGGAGTTTCCTTGTGGCCCGGGGATTCCTGTTACAGTACGGAGAATTGATTTTTTTTTTTTTTGGGCTAAATAAGACAGCACATTTCAAAACTGCATACTGGTTTTACATTATCAACATAATTATCCACATAAGTCATAACTACCCTATGATTTAGGTCCAAAATCAATTCAGTCTCTAGATTTCTAATTTCATAAAAAAAACCCCTATACTTTCAATTTTGATCTAATAGGTCCAATTCATTAATATTCTGCTATGTGTTCAATTTATAGTTGGATTATTTGATGAAAAACTTTTTATTTAATAGATTTCTAATAGTGAGACTCACTCCTAAATTGACTATGCATGCCACCTCAACACCACATGAACATAGGTCATATATGAGCCACGTCAACAAGTTAAATGACTTAATTATCAGAAAACTAACATATTTGACCTATTAGATGAAAATTGAAACTGCAGGGGTATTTTTGATAAAATTAAAAGTCCAGATACTGAATTGATTTTGGACCTAAACTATAAGTTAATAACCAGTATTTAG